>CM021104.1:383790998-384073003 GCA_007115665.2 Sequoiadendron giganteum
TTTCACATATGGTTCTTGGCGACAACGATGTCTCCACTACATAATTGATCTTGCATTAGATATGGTTGAGAATAGAACTAAATATGATCTTTGTGAGCTGCTCTGACAATAGCTATTGAAGAATTTGAGAGATTTTAAGAAGCAAAAAGGTATATTCAAATACGGTACATTAGTTTTATGCTTGAATTTCTACTTTATGAAGGAGATTCCTGGATTAGGATAAGTTAGTTGGGAGAATGCCATATCGATTTCTCATCATATTGAGGTTCTCATAAGAAATATTGGGGACTTAGATACTCAAGAGGATTCTCTTGGTGCATTTTTTGGAAAGTTTTAAAGGAAAATGAATAGAAGGAGGAGGATTCCAAGAGAATTAATTTAAAAATATAAGAATGATATAATCTTTTTGATAAATACTAATAGTTGCATCATCAAGGTAGTTGAACTGGGGAATTCATGGTTACCTAAGTTTGGATATGAAATTGAGAAGGATTATGTTGTTGGTTGCATTGAATTGTTGCTTAATAGCCCCCAAGATCCTAGCAGACCTAGGTTTGGAACCTATACTGAAGTGGCTAAAGCTAGTCTGAGTTTGTCTCTAGTAAATCAAAGCCCGCCTCTAGAGAAAAGCAAAAGGCAGTTGTGGTTCATGCCCTAGTTTCTCAAGTGGACCCTGCTCCTAGGAGACTCAAGCAATTGGCCAGAAGTAGGGCATGCCTTCAAGTAGCTCCTAGTGTGATGTATATTTCTTCACATTCCATTACATAAATCTCAAATGTATTAACTAAAATATTCAATTAATTAAAGAGTAAAGCAATAAGTGACATGGTCTCTTGGGGTGAAGACAAAAAAATATTGGAAATTGTAGATAAGTGCAAGTCTACTCATAGCTTGGCACTTGAAAACTCAAGGATATTCAAGTTTGTGAGGAAGATATTAAGAGTTTGTTCTTATTTTTTTGTTCTTGGCCTGATACAATTCAAAGACTTGAGGATGTTGAGAGCATGATTGAAACTCAAATCAAGTTTGCATCTAGCACATTTGATCCTGCTCTTATTTTGAATGATCAAACTTGATAAGGTTTAACAAGATTGCATGAGGAATAATTTGCATCACGTAGAGAAAAAGGAGAGTTGATTGAGTTGTATGGGAAGCTCAGAGATCTAATCAAGATTGAGTGTGATCTTGTCCACTATGTTCTTTCGGTTGCTGACATAATTTTGAACTCTTATTCTTTTCCCAGAACTGTGATTGAAGGAAAAGATACTTTAATTGATCTCAATTATCTATGCAGTGATTTTATAGAGGCAACAAGTCTTTGGAATGAAGGGAAATCCTCATGGACTGGGATTCTCAGTCAACTTCAATCATCCACCACCTACAGTTAGTCACTCATCATCATTATTTTTGGAGTGTACTCCTTAGGGGGAGTATCTAGGTATGCAAAGGGACTGTTAATGCACTATTTTTTTCCTTTTCCATTGATTTCAAAGGGGGAGAGTGAAAAGCATCATGTGAAAACAAAATTGAAATTGAAAGTTTTTGCGTATAAGTTGGGATGAGATACTTTTGATGGTTTTTCACATCGTGTGTTTCCATCAATGACAAAGGGGGAGATTGTTGGAAATTGATAGGTTATCATTGATGTCAATAGATAATGGAATTTTGTTGATTACCAATATTTTTCTACTCTGGTTATGAATGACTATTGATTCTGTATTTTGATCTGAACCATCCTACTTTTGTATGATCTGCTTAGAAGTTGATAACATGATTTACCCTGACAACAGTTGCATCATCTGACATGGTTTCAATTGACTAGGGTGCATGGGTTGTGAGGTACTTCTACCAGTTGATTAAAGACTATGCTATCCTTATGTTGGCTTCATACATTAGTTATTTGGTTCATATTCCATCTCAATAAAAGATATCATTACATGACTTTGTATATAGATTTGAGCCTACAAGATGTATTCTACCTTAGATTTTCATGATGATATGTGAAATAATTTGGAAGATATGAATGTATTCTACAAGACTTGGTGAGTTTTACTCCTACATGCTGTTGTGGGAGATTCCACATTTTCTTATGATTGATTATCATTTTGTGCGGTGTCGAAGATAAGTAGTTTGGTGTCGTCCAAGGGAGAATTCAATGTATTAACAATCCTTGTGTTGCACATTTTATGGAGTGTGCATATGTTTGGATAATTAGGTCGACCCAATTATATATTAATATTAAAGGGATCTATCTTAGGTCCATGTCGAAAATTTTAGTTTTTGAATCAAGGTTTCTCTAATTAGGCCGACCTAATTAAGAAACATGGATGCACATGTATATATATGTAAGACATTTTTTGTGTGGAATGTGGGTGAGACAACGTTGGAAGAAGGGAAAAAGAAGGAAGTGTGCATGTGAAAGATGCTTGAAGACAAAAGTTGAAAATATATATTTGTGAATGGTATAGATGAGTAGCCGAGTGAGTTACTCAAGCACAGGGAAGGTGCATTCTTTATCAGTTCACACTTTTGGCAGTGAGCCATACACTTTTGTATCTTGGTGGTTAGCCATTTATTTTTGTATTCAAGTTGTGAGCCTTTCAAGGACAATGAGTCCTGACAGTGAGCCCTGTAATATTCTATATTCAGATATATTATACTGTGAGCTAATCCTCACCGTTTTTTTTCCCACTTTGGGTTTTCCAAGTAAAAATCTTGGTGTTCATGTGTGTTGATGCTCTATCTTGATTTCATGTCATCTTTTGGTAATTCAGTTAGATTTGTGATAATTCTTAGATGGATTTTATTTGAATGGTTTTATGGAATATTGATTCACCCCCCTCTTAGTATTCCAGATGTTCAACAATACTATTGCTAATAAGAAGAGAAAACTACTATTTTTTGAGTTGGGTGTTGACCCTAACATTATAAAAATATCGAATGATAATGAAAATAGACTTGAATTTGAGTCCACTACCCTGATGGGATGAAGATCTACTCATTTGGCTCTTGTTGCATCCAAGGGATCGGATAATAGGAAAAAATCAAAAAGTTCAAATGAAAAGAATTTGGAAGAACCTTTGAATAATAAAGGGGAGAAGGTTGCTAAGGAGGAAAGAGCCACCTCCTCTAAAGAATTTGTGACTGATAGTTTGGGTAGAACCGGGTCTCTTGAGGATGAGGAGTCGGCATCGGAGGATATGGAAGATTCGAGCCAGGAGGAGGAGGAAGGTGTTAATTAGCAAGACGATGTGCAGGATGTGGAGGAGGATACTGGTATGGTTGAGGATAAAGGAAATGATACTAGTGAATTAGAGGAGATGGATATTTATTTGGTTACCCCTGGTAACGAAGAAATCTTGAAGGAAAAACATACGAGTATGGAAATAACTAGAGTGGAAAGGCTAGAAGAAAGATTAGCTGCTTGAGAAGATGATGCATAAGGATGACAATGCTAATATGTTTTAGGCTCTTGAGAATGTTGTGTTGAACATGTGTAGGGTTGTTGATGTGGTGATGAAAAGGGTAGTGATGGCCACCATCTCGGGATAGGTTAAAATCAAGAAACAATAGAGGAAAAATGAGAATAGGGAAGAAGTTAATTTATGTGGGAAGATGGAGATTAAAGATATCTTTGAAGACTCTATGGAGGACCTAAAGAAGGCTTGAAGCCTTATTGAGGATGCTTAATCCTCGGTTATTTCTTTTCTTGTTTCTGATGCTTGTTGTCATTAGGTGTTTTGGCTCTTCTCTTAGACTTTTAAGTGGAAAATGCTTGATATGCTTGAACTATATAATCTTACGTTTTATTTATGTTCTAAACTTTATGAACCTGTTGGATACTCTCTATAGAGTTTGTTTATTTTACCTTATTTTGTGGATGGATGATAATATGCACTGGTTAAATTTGTATTGGATTCTAGATAGGTTAATATCTTTTGATGTGGTTGGTATAGGTTGATGTGGTTTTGGTTGGTTGGGTGTGGGGAAGTGGTTCTACTTTAGTTTTTCTTCCTATGTTTTGTTTTTTTCTCTAGTTGTTGTTCTCTAGATTCTTGTGCTTCTTTTGTAAGGGATCGGGGCCCTTTCTCTACTTAATCAATCAAAAACATTTTTTCTTCTAATTATATTATACTATCATTTGATTTGATTTTTATTTTATTTTCTATTTATAATATCTTTCTAATATTTAAAATTTTAATAGATTATTTTTATATAAGATAATTAATTTTTATATAATATAATTAAGGTAAGATTAATAATTATTAATATTAATATAAATGCATGTAAATGTGACATTCTTAAATCATTATGTTAATACTATAATTAACAAAACTAACATTTAATTTTATTTACATTATAAAACTTACATTTATTTTTACTCAATCTAAAATACTATAAAGGCAAGTACTAGCCACTATGTGGCACTTGCTTTTAATGTTGGTCTCCTTTCCAAGACTTTATCCATGTTGTGTGAGAAAAGTTAGGGGTTTTTTGTTACTACTCATTGAAGGGAAGCTTCACATATGGAGCAGAACCAAGTCCTTAAAATATAATTTACCCATATTGTTGGTTGTTGAAGAAAGCTTTGCCAACGTAGGAGGAGGATGGGGGAATGTTGCATAAAGGAGGAAATATTTGAGGGAATTGTAACAGGTATGTTTTATTTTATATGGAGATCTTGACAAATAAGAAAAAAACCCTTATTAATTTCTACTTGGAAAATAACACATATATCTGCTATGAAGAGTTCCATAAGAAAATGTGAGAACAATGCATTTTCAATTTTGAGAATCTATGAAACTTTCATGATAGTAAGAAGATATTGTCATTAGCTTGGTTAGTAAATTCTCTATCTAGTTGAGTGCAATATTAGATCTAGATTTTTTTGCACTCAAAGTTCCTTATAAAGCTTGCATGGTTGCTTTCTCTTTTTGGCTTTCTCATTGAAAGGTGCCTCTAAAATTTCTTTTATGTGATATGCTTATGCAATATCTTCATAAAGGATAGTCTTATAGAGGGGTAGTGCCCATTATGTGGAAATGGAATGCTTTGATTATGTCACAATTTACGGAGACAGTGATAAAAGGATTGGGCAAAGTCCATAAGGATAGTCTTAGACAACTTTGCAAGATGTTCCAGGATAGTCATGAAAGGGAAAAAAATATAGGGGACAATATGTGACAGAATGGTAAAATTCAGTCATGATACTATGTAGGGGTGTCTTTGTTTAAACCTAAGCTAGAACCAAGTGATATTCCAAATAAAGTTTCCATGGAAGACATGTAAGGCATTCATGAAGATGTAAAATGTTTCCATAAAAAAGGATGTACAAGGATAGTCCTTTTGCAAGGGTACAAGATAGTGATGAAAGTGTTTAATACATGCAAATCTACAAAAATCTAGAGTCTAGATAAGGGTTGTGTGATCAACTAAAAGCATCTTGCAAAATGGGTAGCCTTGAAGTCTAAGCCATCATGTATAAAGAAGGTAGCCCAATGTCTTATGATAGTTTTGTTGTCTTGTGCAAGTATGGTTACTGATCCAACACACATTCATAGTTCAATGGACAGTCCATACTTGAATGACACTATGAAATAAAATGATAGGTGACATTTTATGGAGGTTCCTATATGTGAGAAAAGGGGAAAAGGGTATTCTTTTCTTCCAAATCCTAGTAACCCTAGGTTATTGGACTGTAATTATTTCCTTGGCCAACTTGACCACTTAGGTATCTCAAGGCAGTAAGACACAAATAGATAGTCACAAAGACAAAAATGAAGATCGCCATGACAAATCCAAGGGAAAAAATAAAAGAGTGAATTTTAGATAAAGTTTAAAGGATAAATGAGGATATATAAGGTAGTAAAGCCTTCTCAGAATGTTTTGATTAGTGATTCAATTTTTGAAGTGTGTTGATGTGTCTATTCAAAGTTTGTGCAAACCCTAGACATTGTTGTCAAATAAATTCATTGTTGATTCCTTGCAAGCTTTATGTGACAGACAAGACAAAGGTGGTAGTGCAAAGACTTCGTGATATTTGCATAGTCAAAGTTTTCATTTGTTGTTATTCATGATAATATATATATATATATATATATATATATATATATATATATATATCAGATGGTTGCAGCTAGTCTAGTGTAAACACACTTTCTAGTCTAGTGTAAACACACTTTCTTATGTAGAATTTTATGATCCTATGGAATTTTATGAACTGTGATAATAGTGGAAAAGCAAGAGGTTTGAGGGAAACATCATGCAACTATCGAAGATGAAAAATCTATAGAACTAGAAGATGGTTCTTCCTTTACAAGGATGAGAAAATGGAGAAGACTATTTCATGAAAATTCTTTGGATAGTGATGAACTTTCTTTGGAAAATGCTTGTAAATGTATTTCAAGGGGCAGTACACAATAGCATTAGGTGTTGAAGCTAATAGGGGTAGGTTTTTTTTGTCATACTCAGCCATTAAAAGTATTAAAGGGTTTCATATGATAGCAGTCAAACTTTGTAAGATGATAATGAATTTGGACCCTATCTAATTCACCACAGTGCATCTTGATGCCCAACTTGTAAATGCTAGATGACTCCAGATAATACATTTTCTTGGGATAGACTCAGGGATAATGGGTTGATAAGCTAGGTTTGAATCCCTATATATTTTATTTCTTTAAGAGGGTTGTGCATCAGGTTTACAGGCCTTACTTTCTTGTCCTTCATTAACATAAATACATGTCATTTATCAACATGATGACACATATTAAGTTGCAATGATAGTTCAGTCAATGTAGAAAGTTTAGAGATTGAAATGATAGTCATAGATTGCACAATTCATCTTTTTGCTAGAGCTAAGTAGACAAGTGCAATGATGAGGTATCATGGAATGCATTGATTGTAGGGGTAGAGTATACCTAAGATGATTGTCACTTTTTAATGCCAAGAAACCTAGTGAATTTCATTCATAGTTGAAGACACTTTCATGAAAGCCTAAGGGGTTGTGAAGCCAAAAGAATACTATTATCTGTTTGGAGGGATAGTGAATGCAATGAGACAGTCATGGACTTTGATAGGGGTTGTGAAGTAATTCAAGGACTATGAATTAGGAGTCTCAAGACCATGGGTGAGCACTATAGATGAACCAATACAGGGGTCTAGGATTGTTACTAGTGGTGTTAAGACTTAACTTTGAAAGGTTTTCACACATTGTTGATATCCCTAGAACCATCCACAAAGGGTAGAGACATCAAAGATAAATGAAAAATCTATAGCAGACATTCATGAGGAAGCTTTGGAGAGTGATAGTAAAGGTAGAAGATAGCCATCAAGATATTTCACAATGGTAGTCCCATAAGGCCTATATGTTGATGATTGACAAGGTGACAATCAGCTAGTTATGATGATATTCAATAAATATATTCCTTATGATAATCATGCAAGTCTAGGAGGGAATCACTATGAAGAAGTTACATGAAGAAATGTTAAGGTTGAGAACTCCAATGCACAACCATAATATTGGAACCAAATGGAAAATCAAATGTGCAATTAAATCACAAGTGAAAAGGCACTCCAGAGTGATAGACTCATAGAGCATCCAAGGCAATGATCATAACATGGCATGGAAGACCTTACAAGAGGACACATGCAAGATCATGCTAAGACAACTAAATGATAGTCACATTCAAGGTTTTTCACATGGATGAAAAAAGAGTAGTCATTCAAAGGGCAACCATGTTGTGAACTACAAAGTAGAAACTAATGAGAAAGAGACCGATGAAGAATGCATGATAGTTATATCTTCATTCATTGAAAATATTTTTTTTGTACCTTAGGGAAATGCCACTAAAAGGAGAGTCTATGAGAAGTAAAGAACAAAAGAAATCCATTGCCCCATGAATGAGCTTGTTATGATGTATTGTAGATTTTGATGGATAATGCACATGGAGTCATTCTTTGTTATAGACCTATGCAAGGCATAGATGAGTTTTGGTTTTGAAACAGTGCATTAAATGTTTCATTGATAAATCACCCTATAAGAGCTTCCACTAAGGCCTACAATAACATTGAGAAAGCTCAAACAAACTCATTGACAAGGTGGCAGTCCTTACAAGTGGATAGAGTTATTACATAGAAAGGACAGTTAATAAGGTTTTAAATTTTTACTCAAAGAGAAACTAGTAACCTAATCATACGTCCCCTTAAGGCTATTTGACCATTTCAAACCTTTTTACACATGTTTAAAAGCTTAAGGAAAGGAGGTGGCAGTAGTTAAGAGATTTATTGGCAATTGTGAGTAGTTGGAGGTCAGTTATGCTTTTTTCCAAGCATCTAGGAGGAGGTTGAATGAGTTGTCCAAAAAAATGGAGCATATCTAGGGTAGTTTGAATCATTTTCAGGACATCTAGGAACTGCTTTGGTGCCTTAATGGTAGATAAGGTCAAGGGATGACTTTTTCACCACTCAAACAACCTTTTGGAGCAATTTTGGGGGCTGAAAACTAGGCATATCTGTTTTGGACAACCAAAAGGAGGATTGAATCAACACGCACATGTTCCTATTATTTTGTAAGATATTGAACAACATAAAGGCAAGCTCTAGGAGCATATTTTAGTTAGTTATTTTTCTCTTCTATCATGTATTGTAACTCATCTTGAGAGTTATTTCAAGCTGGAGCAATAGATTGTAGCTCATTTTTAGAAGTATACAGCTATGTAATACTTCTTTTGATCAATAAAATAATCTATTTTACCTTCTCATTTTGTTGTTTATTGTGCAAACCTTCTAGATAGTTGATAAGGTATCTTGTGGTGATAGTTTTTCCCCTTGATTTCTATCCTATTTTCCTTTCCTTTGAGTAGAAAGTATGCTTTTTTGTGGGTCATAAATTGTGTTAACTAATTAAGATTTAGTTTATGTTGTGATAACATGCATAGCTCCTTCTAAATTCTATTTTAACATACCAAGCCTTGTTATGAAACACTTTTGAAAAATATTAAAAATATTGAGTTGTGTATGTGTTGAGTTTAGATTGTTGATCATTTTAAGTCCAAACAATAATATAGGCTTTGAAAAACTTATTTGGTGCATCACCTTAGAAAGAATAAGGTTCATTTCTAAATTATCCCTTACTCTTTTCCTCGACAAAACAATAATTAGCTTAAATTAGGTGAAGTTCCAAGAGAACGAAATCACTCTAGAGGTTAACTCCCACATCCCGAGCCCACAATCAAGGGAGTTATCCCATGTTTCACCAATAGGTTGAGTTTTATAACTCATTAAGGGTGTGTTATTTGGTGATAACACTTATTAATGTCTCTTTTAAAAAATTATATAATTATGCTATATTCCTTTTAAACTAAACATATATTGCAAGCTAATCTATTTAGTTTTAACATTGTTCCTAATGATGTAAATTTTATTACCTAAGATGCAATTATATTTATAAAAAAGTTTGATCTCTTTTATATGATTGTTTATCCCATGCAAAATGCTATTTCATAGATCTCTTAATATTATATACAGTTTTTATATTCTAAATTTTATGTTTTTGAAGATTGAAAAATATCAAACTTCATTCAATATTTTAACTAAATTTATAATGAATATATGACAAATAATGCAAGAGGGTAGTTTATAGGTGAAACCATATCAAGCATCTTAATCCTTTGCTATGAACAACACAACCAATATTCAAATCTTGATGATTTATTACAAATGATTTTTATTTTTTTTAATTACAATTGAATAATAGAATTTTTAGTGCCCAACCATGCATTTCTAAAAATTTATAGGTTTGATTGGGTTTTTTAAAAATATTAAAGTTAAATTATGTTAAACCACCTATTATAATTGATCTAAGATGCCATAAGTGATTTTGATCAAGAGTTAATTGTTTCCTAGAATACTACCACATGCCATCCCTTACTGCTCATTATTTTCATAGGTCTAAAAAATTTCAAAAAGTTTTTGTGTTAGTCATTTCCTTATCTTTTTTTGAGTTATCACTATGTCAACTTGTCAAGTTTGTCCACATTGACATACCTTTCACGTTGATCTCGACATCCTAGCCAAAGGATAATTAAAATTCATCTAATTAGGGGATTTGTTAGCCTATTGAACCTATCGATTTTTAATGCCAATCATCAAATTTTCAAGATGTTATGTAAATACCTTGGATATATTTATATTGGCAAGGTGTTAGAATTATACTTCCATTAGTACTACTTCCTTGATGTCCCCAATATCCACCCCTTGATGAATTTCCTATGGACTTAAGTTTTGTTTTTTTGTTTTCTATCCTATCACAAATTTTCATCTCATCATACCATCCATTCAATTCTTAAAATATTAATCCTTTTCATTCTAAAATCCTTCAAGTCTTTCAACACTTGAGTTTTAGGCATCCCTTAGCTAGTGTATCATTTATTTTTCTCCCCCAATCTTTTAAATCTCGATCATTTGCCTTCTATCCTTTGTAGTGCTATAATTTTTGAATTTCTTGTTGTGCAATACCTTTCACTCATTCTTGTTGGCCTATCAAAGTTCCCTTAACTTGGGTACTTATTTCATGTCATGCTAGACTCTATAATCATGTTGGTCACTTCATTAACTTCTTTGGAGCCAAACTTTTGTCCATCCTTCCACCTTGACACTCCTTCTCAACCACCTATAACATCTTGAGCTTTTTCCAAGTTCTAGTACATTATTTTTAGATTTGTAGACTTCCCTTCACCTTGGTACCTCTTTTTAGGCATGTCGAACCCTCTTCCTCAACATCTAGAATCATTTTCCTTGTTGGACATCCCTCCCATTTAGCACCTATTTATTAGAACACTACATCTATTGTAACTAATAGTCTAAAGACACACATAACTTAAGAGGAATGAATTATCCCACAACCTTGATCCTTATTGTTGCAACAAGTGGTATGGGGTATACCTTTTATTTGATCTGTAAGATTCAAACTTCTTTCCAAGTAATTGGAATAGCTCAAAATTCCATGTGTGGGTCAGAAAATATATTGAAATTTAGAAAAGTTAATGAAAACATTGAATGTGTATTTTTATTGCTAGAAGACAACTATCCATGTTTTTGTGTGATTTTGAAGTGATATTCAATGGTGAAATGCATAAATTAGTTAGGGTTTCATTTATTGTCTAATTTGTCCCTACACTTGTAACATTGTAAATTGTCACCCTTCATAATTTTACACTATGTTTTTATCCCCCTAAATTATTGAACCTGATTGGGTCCCTTAATTTCTTAAATTATGCATTGTATAACCTATTTGTACAAATTTCTGAGAAATTACAAGAATAGAACAAATGCATCTAATTAATATTTTTCCCCTAACACTTAATGTCCATGAAAATAGGGTCAGAACCCATTCACCCTAGGGAGTATGGGTCCTCCTATTCTATCGGGGACCAATTTTGGACATGTTGAAGTGGCCATTTTAACATTAAAAATTCAAATCACAAATATCAGTTATTAAGATTTAATTCTCAGGAAACTAGTGAAATACTTATAAATACTGAGTTATTACACCATTTGAAATCTAACAAGAACTAACAAGCATTAAGAAGAATTCATGATCAATTATTATTGTCAAGAGCACTATCAAGCAAGTCAAAAGAAACATTCTAGATATTTATTGTAGCAACTCAAGATCCTAAAATCATGTCAAATTTTATGTTAGTTTATGTATGTTTATGTTATCATTTTTTTGTGAAGGCTAACACTTTTGTCGGTCTCTAAAGAAATTCAACCAATAAAGAAAGCAAGATCCAAGACCTTGAGGTGATGTGCATGAATTCAATCCTTTAAGGAAGCCATTAAAGGGTGGTCAGTTGCAACACTTTGTGATTTCATCATTCCTTTCCTATCCATTATCCATTTATCATTGACATTGCCATTGTGGAAGTGGACACATTTACATGGGGATTGACTGAGGAAAGCCCCTAAATGACCCAATATTTTTCCTCTCTTTGAATGTGCAAGTTTTAGGTTTGAAGAGGATTGAAGGGATCCTAAAGACAAATTTTTCATTATTGTATTTGAAGCCCTAAAACTTGTGTAGTCACAAAAAATCACCTACAAAATTATCCGATAGTGTTTCGACAACTCTACAACTAGAAATCAAAAGCTTAGATTTGTCATCAAAGAACCTCAAAAATAGAGGCCGCCCCTACAATTACCCATATGGCCTTGGGTGAATCAATCCTCCTATGCACATTGAAGCCAATTTTTTTAGATAGGTACATAGTCCTCTACACTTCCTAGATCTAATTGCAAGTGGTTGTTTCAGCCTATACATTGTTAGGATCTTGTATTTTTCATACTAGTTCATAAACATAATCAGGTTAATCATTGAAAATCAATTCCAAATAATTATAATCCTTAATAGGATTGATATTCGGGTCTGATTGGATCACCTTCATGGTTGAAATTCAATATACTCACCTTGTTAATCTCCATTGTAATGAAACATAGGAAAATACCCCACACTTCCTAACCATTTGAATCCTAGGTTTACATAGTAGACGTAGGGTTCCGATTTTTATTTGTTTCATTTTGGTGAACCTAGTCTATTAACATTACATAAATTTTGAAAATTCATCCTAGATTTAAGTTTTTCATTGTATTTTGTTATATCTTTCATCTAGGGTTGCACTTTTGCATAATAAAAAGTCACAAAAAAATTCAAAAATTTGCATATCATTTTGCATCATAGGTTGCATTAGGATTGATTTTAGTCATTTACATTAGATCTACATTAGAAATTACATTCATAATTTCCATTTATATTCTTGCACTTTTTTTTTTGCATCATATTGTGTTCATTTGAGCAATTTTTTGAAAATACGCAGTTACAAACTTGTTTGCACACAGAAGTAGAAAATTTAGATAATATAATAAACATTCAAATTTTGAATTTTTAGAACCCCTATCAAGGACTCAGACATCCTTGGGTACCTCTTTCCTTGTACACTTTCTTTAGAAATATTTTTCACATTTCTATGTCTTTGTGTCTCTAGTCTGTGTTTGCTTTCAAAACTCTGTTTTGAAATTATTACTTGCAGTCATTTAGGCATCTTTCATTTAGCTCATGAAGTGATTAAAATTAAAAAACATTGCATTGGTTCATTCAGAATTGCATCAAAATCATCATTTTCAGATTTAGGCATCTTAACATTAGTCAATTTGTGCATTTTAGATCATTAAATTTCTTTCAAAATTTTAATTTATTGTTCACATATTGTTACACACTTGCATTGGCATAAATTAGGAAAATTTTGAAAAAATATTCACTTTTTTTAACTAGACCTAGAATCCTTAAGCACAATCACACACAATCAGCTTTTGAATTTATGAAAAACTAGATAGGACACAGATGCCCTTGGGTGCCTCTGTCCTCTTGCTATTGTCTAAGACAATTTTTGCACAAACCTATCTTGAAATATCCTTTGTCTTCTTTTGTTGTATGATTCTTGTTTTTGGCTATTTTATTGTGTTTGTTTATTAGTTTAGTGTTCATCTTTGGTACACTTAAGTGTTTTGAAACTCGTATGAGCTTCATGACCTGGTGTCTTGTTGACAATACTTCAATGCGATGTATTTCTAGACTAATGACATCTCACACTATAGTTACATCTCCTGTGGATCTCGAGTCTTCCAACTATTTCATGCAAAGTGTTTACAATACTCAACCTATTTTGGACTCTATCCCTGACGTTATTATACTAATGACAACCTTACAAACACCCATTTTATAGATGTTGAGAATGTGGTTTCCTATGTTCCCAAAGACAAACTAAACAAATTGGACAAAGGTTTAGAAGAAATTCAAGACTGTGTGAGTACTAAATCTCTAACTGGTCTTGCAGTCCCTATGATAGATAACATGAGGAAATTGATTAGTGATGCTCATGGATTAAAGGTTTTGAAAGGCCTAGGACATATAGTTGAAGCTAATGTACCTATAATGGCTAGTTACACTCAATATTTGGGTACACTCAAATTCAAAGAGGAAATAAATTCTCCCCTCCCTACAACTATAGCCTCTATTCCTATATACACCAACCCAGTTGTCACCTCAATGATACAAAAAAGCATTGGTATAACTCCAACAATAGGTCTTTCCACTGAAATCCTTTTGGTTTTGGATCTTCACATGTGACACCTCAAGTTTCATCCTCTCATAAATTTGCAACATTGTATTCTACCAAGCACATACACACTTCCACCATATTTACCATATTCCCAAAACATATCAACCAATGATTTTGTCATTAACCAAATTTTGCAAAATGTATCCTCACTTCAATAACAAATTTTAACCTTGAACCAAAACCAAAATGGACAACCATCACAATATGTCAAAAGGATCCCATTGTCACTTGAAATATTAAAAACATCAATGCCACAAAACATAGATATACCTCGATTTGACAAGTATAATGGTAAAGGATACTAGCAATCATATATCAACATATACCCCTTGTGTAGCGACTTCATTTTTGAGGATAAACTCCTAGATAAACTCTTTCCTAGGTCATTGAAAGACATGGTTTTGGAATGGTTTTGTCCATTTCCAAATAACTCAATCCACTCATTTAATGAAATTTTTGATGCATTCTCCATCATTTCCAAGTAAATATTGGTCCTAAGATTACCCTAACTAATTTAATGTGGTGTAAACAAAAGAAAAATGAAAGGTCACAAACTTCATAGGTTGCTATCAATTTCTCTAATCACAAATCAACCTTACTCTTCTTGATACAGATGTCCAAATATTTTTCATTGAAAACTTGCAACCTAACATAAGGGATATAATCTTATCAATAAAATATCCATCCTTTATACATTTGTGTATGGCCCTTTACGATGATCAAAATTCAGTTAGTCAGTATGAAGAGATATCTTCATTGAATCCTACCAAGAAATATGAATATGTACCTCAAAACAACTATCAACCATTAAATAAGAAAAACTAAATTATCAAGTTACAAACAACTTCAACAACCAATCACATTGAACCTCAAGTTGCTGCCATAAGTTCAACCCTATGCCAATTTAGACTGAAAGATAGACAATTTACCTAGTTACCTGACTCTCCCCATTCAATCATGTTACAAATTTTGGGTAAGAACTTAATCTAATTGCCTCTTGTTAGAACTATATACACAATCAAAATTTTATCTCCAAGTTACAATCCAAATTCCTTTTGTCAATATCATCACACAAGTGGACATGATACAAAAAAATGTATGTGTCTTAAACATCAAGTTCATGCCCTCGTTGATTCTAATCAGATCTAGTTGGGCGGTGTTAATGATCAAGGGAATAAGTTTGTTACCCTACCTAACCAAAACTTGCATATTTTTACCAATCCAGTGCCAAACCATTCATCCAACTTTATGCAATCTTATGATGTTAAGAATGATGAGATGAATATTGATGATATGAGTGATGCTATGAATGATTATGAGAATGATGATTAAAATGAGAAGGAATTCTATAGAATGGTTGCTTTGATATATCCTCAACATCGTAAGGACCAAGCCATTGTATTACCTAAAATTTCTTTCACCCATAGTGACGCACCTAGACATGCACCTAATGGTCCACTCTATATCACCAAACATATCAATGAAAAACATGTACATTGATCCTATTTGTGGAGAGAATATGATCACCAAGCATTTTTTTTTGCGCATGAGCTTTATCAAGCTTCTTATGAACACTTGAAAGAATTGTTAAGAAACTCATGATGGTTTTGATTTCCTTATGATAGGTTCAATTATTCTTCCTCTTAAATTTGGACCAAAACAATTAGATGTATCATTCTCTATCATCTTGACATTAGACCAATTTCATGTAAATCTAAGCTACCCATGGTTATACTCCATGAATTTCGTTGTGTCGGTTATTCACAAGTGCATAAATTTCCCCTCTGAAAATGAGATATTTGTAGTGCATCATAGTGGGTTTGATCCTTTTTCTTCTCATGGAAACTTTTCATTGGATTTATTCTAGCCTCAACCTATGGAACCTATTAAACCTCGTGAGGAATTATTTTTCCAATCATACCAAAATTTTAAGGAAAAGTGCATAACAAAGTTATCTCTTATCAATATACCTAAAAATGACAACACCATTGTTATTCCTCCTCCACCACCAATTATGGATGAACCTAGACCAAAAAAAAAACCCTTCCAAGTAATCAAGGTAATTATGTCGCAATTCCTCCACCCATATCATATAAAAGACCAAGAGATAATTAAATGATTCCTTTTGTGCCTCCAAAGATAAATAAGTGCATAGACCTAAAGAGACAGTTGTTTCCCAACCCTCGATGGTTCCTTCATTTCCTCCTTTAAGGGAAGAAAAGATACCAATGGTCAATAAACCTACTTCTACCTTGTCACAAATTAAAAACTATGCAAGAAGAAACTGAAATTATAAAGAGCATAGGCGTAGATGCCATGCTATTGCTCGCCAATTGGAAGAAAAGAATAAAATAGTGCATGATAATCCAACACCTATGCAAACATCTCAAGAATAATTACAGCTTACACCAAAACAAGACATGGAACCAAAACAAGAAAGGAAACAAGAACATACTGCAACAAACATTATCATAAAACCTTCCATTGTGATTAATTTGGATGATGAAGATGAAATTGCTAAAATTGATGAACAAGTCCATGATGAGATTAATGTGTTGTTTTCAAAGAAAATGAATTTAGATGGGGGAAATCATGGTGATCCTCCTAATGAGAGTGACCCACCATGTGTTGAACCTAGAGAAGCTCCTAGTGTGATAATTATTGTAGTCCCTTTAGCTATTGGTGCAGGAGCACCTACACCTCAACCTTCATTTTGGATCATTTGATGGTGAATAGGTTAGGAAGAGTATTTTTGAGTCTTTTGAGTGATTTTATCTTCAATAAGGTCTAACAAGACCATTGAGTAAGATCTAGGGTGAATCTTTAAGTTTTGGAGTCAAAATGTAGAAAATTGCAATCTTGCAAAAATGTAGTCATGTAGCCTTGAGAAGGCAAAATCCTAAATTTGTAATTGGATATGCAAGATTGAGGTCTTAAGGATGTAATAAGGATATTTTTAGTCCATTAGAATGGTTTTAGAAGTCATAGGTCTTTAGGATTAAAAAGTTACTTGAAAATTACATAATTGCCATAATGTGATTTAATACAATTTCAACATTAAGGATGTAATCACACTTTCCAATGGTTCCCTCCTTCAAAAATCAGTTGATCGTCCTTGGTAATGATGTGGAAAAGTTTAAATAGCCTCCTTTTGGTCGAGGCAGGTTGTTGGAGGAAGTTTTGAAGCATTAAATATAATAAGAAACTCTGATTTTCTGTTTTTTCCAGCGTTTTTCACTGTTCCCATGCATGGTACGATCTGTTACTTCATTTTACAGAATTATGATGCACATGGATTGAAAGAGGTAAGAGTCTTCTTTCTTTTGGTGGTGATTTGAGTTAATTTCATCAAGTATTGAGTAAGTTACATCAATTTTAGTGAAAGTGGGTCTGAAACCTTGCAAAACAAGGGTTTGGTCACCAAAATGGATGTAATTCTCATTTCCACCATGGGAAAGATCTGAAAATTGGTGGAATGATAGATTTAGGGATCATATTCATGTTTCAATTTTTTTTAGAATAAAATATAGAGTTTTGAAAAATTTATGTGATGCCCTAGGTCTGGTTTTTGCTTTGTATAGTCCAAAATGTGATCATTTGAATAGAGTATTTGTTGTTTTTTGAGTATTTAAGAAAATATAATGGATGGAAAGCATGGAACAGGTCTTGGGGAACCTTTTGGATACTTTGAAAGGCATTAGGGGTGTTGGGGTGTGCCTTGACAAGTTGGAAGCTTCCTTGTACAGGCCAAGTTAAGCCTTGTGTATGGCTTGTAAATCAATTTTTTGATACATTTGTTTTGGGTGTTTGATCCTATGCTTTTAAGAACTTGTGGAGGATGGTGTTAGGAGTCTAAAAACATGTTTTATGGTCTGGTTAATGCTTTTAATCAGATTTTATTTTGACTGTCCTATTGGTGAATGTTACAAAGTTGCATGGGCTTGTGTAGGAGCAATGTAAGAATGGATGTTTTTGGGTGCAAGGTCTGTTTGTTTGGTAATGTTGTGCTGTGTGAAGAGTATTTACATCATCCCCAAGTCTTTTTGAGATGTCTGGTTGTGTGAATCAAGTTGAGTGGTCAAGTTTCTTGTTGGAAGGAATAGTGAAGTTCATGTGTGCATTAAGAGAAGCTTTTCAAAAAAAGGTGTTGCTTCCCCTGCCACTCTGCATCATAGTGGTATCAAAGCATCAGGAAGTAGATCTGTTTTCATTTTGCAGGTTGAAGAAGCAAGGTTGACAAGATTCCTCCAAAGAAGAATGATATGGCTAAAGAGATGAAAGAGATGAAAGATAGGCATGCAAGAGAACTCAGAGAGTTGGAAGAGAGAGTCATAGCCTTGGAGACAAACAAAAGAAGGGAAGTGGAAGAGACTAAGACTGAAGAAGAGGAAGATGAGGAGTTTGAAGATGTGGAAGAAGAGCTTACACCAGAGGATCAAAGAATTGCAAGGTTGCTGAAAGCAGTGAAGACTCACAAGCCTAAGGTAAAACTTGATGTTCCTAAGTATGGTGGTAGTTTAAATGATGAAGAACTATTGGATTGGATTGCTGCAATTGATAACCATTTTGAATGTGATGAGGTTCCTGAAGAACAAAGGGTCAAGATTGCAAAAACTAAGTTGCAGGGTCATGCTTTGGTATGGTGGGATTACCTTCAATCTGAGAGGAGGAAGCAAGGAAAGTCTAAGATCACATCATGGGATAAGATGATATCAAAGCTTAAAGGTAAATTCTTACCCAAGGATCACCAAGTTCAATTGTTTAAGAGATTGCAAAACTTAAGACAAAGGGAAATGGATATTAAGTCTTATACTGAGGAGTTTTATAAATTGAGTTTAAGATCTGGTCATCATGAGAATGAAGATGAAAAGATTGCTAGATATGTTGGTGGTTTAAGGCTTAATATACAGGATGAATTGGTTTTGGCTAACCCTAGGAGTGTAGAGGATTGTTATCAAATGGCTATCAGGGTGGAGGAGAAAATGAAGAGAAGGCAAGACAAAGAAGTTAGAGGAAGAGGTAATGCATCAAGAGGAAGAGGATTCATGTCTAGTTCAAAGCCAACTAATGATAATCAAGAGGATACCATGAAAAGTCAAGAGCAATCTCATTCTAGAGGTGGGTGGAGAGGCACAAGAGGCAGATTTGGAGGAGGTAGGAATCCTAACAATGCTTTTTCAGGGAGATGCTACACTTGTAACCAGTCTGGACATCCATCCTTCAAGTGTCCTGAAAGGCAAGGCTCAAGTTCTTATGGTGGAGAAAGGAGGAATCAATTAGTGCATGAAGATGAAGAGAGTGTGACTTCACCTGTTATTAATCTCACATCAGAAGTTGGAGAGAGTTTGAAGATTAGGAGAACATTGCTCAAGGCCCCAATCTCTAAAGAATCCCCACAAAGGAAATCACTTTTTAGAATCAATTGCAAGGTACAAGGTAAGGTATGTAGAATGGTAGTGGATTCAGGTTCAACTGAAAACATGGTTTCTTGTGAAATGGTGAATAAATTGAATTTGAAAAGAGTTCCTCATGAATTACCTTATAAAGTATCTTGGTTAATTAATGGTCAATCTTTGGTAGTAAATGAGCAAGCTATTGTAGATTTCCAGATTGGTGAGTATAGGGATAGTGTTATTTGTGACATTCTTCCAATGGACTGTTGTCACATACTCCTTGGAAGACCATGGCAATATGATAGATGTGCTTTGCATAATGGGAGAGTAAACAAATATACAATCATGAAAGGTGGTCAAAGGTTTGTTTTAACTCCTTGGGTAAAAGATGAAAAGGGTAAGGCAAAGGTTATTATGTGTGGAAGGAAAGAAACTATTAATGTTGTGAAAGAGATCAAAAATTCTGATGTTGTGAATAAGTATAGGTCTAATAATGCAGCAGGTCTAAAGGAAAGTACAAGGGTAAAGTCTGATTTGACAATGAGTTTGCATGATAATGTGATGGTAGGAAGTATTGAATGCCCTGTAGTTAAGACCAGGTTTGAGAAACAAACAAATTTTGCAGGAAATACAGTACCTGAGTCTGATTTGACAGTGATAAAACAACTTGATGAGGCAGTGAGTGAAAGACAAGAAAAACAGGGCATAAAAGATAGTTGCAAACATGAAGGTGACAAAGGAAAGAAGAAAGATTATAGAGTTACTAATCCTTGTTTGTATGCAGGTTCAAAACATAGTAAACAATCCAATCTTGGCCAGGGAAAAGATAAAAGACTATTTGCAGGTTTGAGAACAGAGGAGATTTAAAATGCTTATGTGAACACATTCCAAGGTGATAGAAGTGCAGGGCAGATTGCACAACCAGTGTACATGAACCAGTGGAGTGGATTGATGAACCAATGATTCTTCATGAAGCTTGGAGACAGTGGATTCAAGGACAACTCATGAGGCATGAGTCTTTTCTAGGGGGGGTGTATGGTGCAGGAGCACCTACACCTCAACCTTCATTTTGGATCATTTGATGGTGAATAGGTTAGGAAGATTATTTTTGAGTCTTTTGAGTGATTTTATCTTCAATAAGGTCTAACAAGACCATTGAGTAAGATCTAGGGTGAATCTTTAAGTTTTGGAGTCAAAATGTAGAAAATTGCAATCTTGCAAAAATGTAGTCATGTAGCCTTGAGAAGGCAAAATCCTAAATTTGTAATTGGATATGCAAGATTGAGGTCTTAAGGATGTAATAATGATATTTTTATTCCATTAGAATGGTTTTAGAAGTCATAGGTCTTTAGGATTAAAAAGTTACTTGAAAATTGCATAATTGCCATAATGTGATTTAATACAATTTCAACATTAAGGATGTAATCACACTTTCCAACGGTTCCCTCCTTCAAAAATCAGTTGAGAGTCCTTGGTAATGATGTGGAAAAGTTTAAATAGCCTCCTTTTGGTCGAGGCAGGTTGTTGGAGGAAGTTTTGAAGCATTAAATATAATAAGAAACTCTGATTTTCTGTTTTTTCCAGCATTTTTCACTGTTCCCGTGCGTGGTATGATCTGTTACTTCATTGTACAGAATTATGATGCACATGGATTGAAAGAGGGAAGAGTATTCTTTCTTTTGGTGGTGATTTTAGTTAATTTCATCAAGTATTGAGTAAGTTACATCAATTTTAGTGAAAGTGGGTCTGAAACCTTGCAAAACAAGGGTTTGGTCACCAAAATGGATGTAATTCCCATTTCCACCATGGGAAAGATCTGAAAATTGGTGGAATGATAGTTTTAGGGATCATATTCATGTTTCAATTTTTTTGAGAATAAAATATAGAGTTTTGAAAAATTTATGTGATGCCCTAGGTCTGGTTTTTGCTTTGTACAGTCCAAAATGTGATCATTTGAATAGAGTATTTGTTGTTTTTTGAGTATTTAAGAAAATATAATGGATGGAAAGCATGGAATAGGTCTTGGGGAACTTTTTGGATTATTTAAAGGCATTAGGGGTGTTGGGGTGTGCCTTGACAAGTTGGAAGCTTCCTTGTACAGGCCAAGTTAAGCCTTGTGTATGGCTTGTAAATCAATTTTTTGATACATTTGTTTTGGGTGTTTGATCCTATGCTTTTGGAAACTTGTGGAGGATGGTATTAGGAGTCTAAAAACATGTTTTATGGTCTGGTTAATTCTTTTAATCATATTTTATTTTGACTGTCCTATTGGTGAATGTTACAAAGTTGCGTGGGCTTGTGTAGGAGCAATGGAAGAATGGATGTTTTTGGGTGCAAGGTCTGTTTGTTTGGTCATGTTGTGCTGTGTGAAGAGTATTTACATCATCTCCAAGTCTTTTTGAGATGTCTGGTTGTGTGACTCAAGTTGAGTGGTCAAGTTGCTTGTTGGAAGGAATAGTGAAGTTCATGTGTGCATTGAGAGAAGCTTTTCAAAAAAAGGTGTTGCTTCCCCTGCCACTTTGCATCAGCTATTTATCTACCTTCCCTATATGATTAGAAAGATTGGGATGTTAACAACCTGCTTTAGGTCAACTCACATGTGCAATACTCCTTTATGTTTGTTTCATGTATTCTTTGTGTTTTCTTGCACATGATGTGATATCCCATGTTATGTTGCTCAGTGTGTCTTTGTGTTTGTGAGTTTTTCTGGATGAAACTTGTTGATCCATTGGTGCAAGGATACAAAGGAAATGAACTTGTGAAATTCTTCTATTTGTATCTTTATTATTCTATATGTCATCAAATTTTTCTTTTTTACTTTTTTATTGTGCTTTCCTTTTGGGGATGATGCAAGGTGTTGAGACATTTAGGTCTCTTCCATGTTGACCCAAAATTCATTTGTCTTCTCTCTCTATGTGTCATTCTTCCATTTTTTTTATTGTTCCAAAAGTATTTGGGTAATTATGTCAATTCCAAGCTCTATTATATCATTGTAGCAAAGATGTATACTGGCCCCAAATACATGGATCCCTTATGTGTTCATATTCTATGTTGTTTTTTGCATTACATTTGGGGTGACCGCTTATCAAGATGTAGCTTTATTTGGAAATATATCATTGGCATAGGATTTACAAATAAGATCGTGTGATCTTTTATTGCATGAAATTTATCATTTTTCTACTTTAAATTAATTTCTCACAGCATGTGTTTTGCAATTTCCTTAAGGTGTGGACATACATTGGCATTATTTTCTTCACTTTGTTCACAAGCGTTGGACTTAGTGATGTATTGGCATTGACATTGGCATTTTTTTGCTTCACTTGTTTCATAGGCATTGAACTTGGTGATGCATTGGCATAGCATTTTGATAATTTTGTAGCACTTTATCAAAGTTATTAGGGAGTATAACTCTTGGTATGGTTGTCATGGACACAGACCTAGTGAAAATTAGTCCTCACTAGACCTAGTGTGTTTCTCATTTTACTACCTTGTCTTGGGGGCTCACCCAATGAATATCAAACTTCACTAGCATGTGTTTCCTTCATGTTTCTGATTCACCTAGAAAATATCTAACTTTTTTATGATGTTATTAATGAACACCTTTGGTTTGGATCCTAGCATAAAATAGCTTGTTATTTCATGCCCTCATTTTTCATTTCATATTGACATTGTATGTTTGTGTATGTTGTCTTGTTACATATCACATGTGTGTGTTTCTTTGCACTTATGTTGTTTTACGTGGGAATTTTGATCTAGGGGTTTGATCACCTCCCTTGATCCTTGGTCATCCTATCTCTTCAAAATATGGGCAATCAGACCCCTCTTGATATAGATTTTCTACTTTAGTGTGAGTCTGAGTGTAAGTTCATACTATCACTGAAGTGGGGGCTAAATGTAGCATCGTAAATTGTCAACCTTAAAAATTAGACACTATTTTTTGTTCCCCCTAAATTATTGAGCCTAATGATCCCCCTAATAAATCCTAAATTATCCATTCTATAGCCCATTTGTACCACTTTTTGAGAAATTGCAATAATTGAACAAATGGATCTAATTAATATTTTTCCCTCGATACTTAATGTCCTAGAAAATAGAGCTAGGACCCATTCGCCCTAGGGAATATGGGTCCTCCTATGCTATCGAGCACCAATTTTAGACATGTCAGACTAGCCATTTTAACATTCAAAATTCAAATTACAAATGTTGACTATCAGTATTTAATCCTTAAGAAATTAGAGAAATGCCTATAATTACCTAGTTATTACATCATTTGAAATCTAACAAGAACTAGCAGGAATTAAGGAGAACTCATGAGAAATTATTATTTTCAAGAGAACTATCAATCAAGTTAAGAGAAACAAATTAAAGCTTTATTGTAGCATTTCAAGATCCTAACATCATGTCAAATTTTATGTGAGCTTATATATGTTCATGTTATCATTGTTTTGTGAAGGCTAACACTTTTGCAAGTCTTCAAAGAAATTCAACCAACCAAGAAAGAAAGATCCAAGACCTTGAGGTGGTGTGCATGACTTTAGTCCTTCAAGGAAGCCATTAAAGGGTGGTGAGTTGCAACACTTTTTGATTTCATCATTCCTTTCCTATCCATTATCCATTTTATCATTGACATTACCATTATAGAAGTGGAAACACTTACATGGGGTTTGACTAAGGCAAGCCCCTAAATGGCCCAGATTTTTCCATCTTTGAATGTGTAGGTTTTAGGTTTGAAGAGGATTGAAGGGATCTTGAATTAAAAAAAATTATTGTTGTATTTGAAGCCCTAAAACTTGTTACTCACAGAAACTCACCTACATAATTATCTGACAGTGTTCTAACAACTCTACAACCAAAAATTAAAATCTCAGATCTATCATTAAAGGACCTCAAAAATAGAGTAGGACACCCCTATAAGGACCCATATTCCCTTGGGAAAATCAATACTCATATGCACATTGAAACCATTTTTTATGGATAGGTACATATTCATTTGCACTTCCCAAATCTACCTGCAAGTGCTTGTTTCAATCTGTACATTGTAAGGATCTTGTATTTTTCATATTAGGTCACATAGCTTAATTAGGATAATCATTATAAATCAATTCCAAATCATTCTAATCCTTAATATGATGGAGATTCAGGTCTAATTGGCTCACCTTCATGGTTGAAAGTCAATCTAATCACCTTGTTAATCTCCATCTTAATGAAACATAGGAAAATACCCCACACTTCCTAACCATTTGAATCCTAGGTTTACATAGTATACCTAGGGTTCCTATTTTTCTTTGTTTCATCACCTACCTGAGAAGACTCAAAAAACTTATTTATTCCTTGAAATTATGAATTTTATGGAGAAATATTCCATGGCCATGTCAAATTTAATATAGGTGACCAAAATTTATAGGGTCTATAAATCTTGACAAATTTTAGAACATTTTATTTAATATATTTTGTGAGTTCCTCCATCCCTTGGTGCATGGATTTGAGTGTAGACTATTCAATAGCTTAATTATCAATCTTTAAGTTCATATTTTAATGATTTTAGGAATTTTCTTTGACCTTGAGGTGAAGTTTACAAATTTGGAGGATGTGGGTTTTGAAATCGATGGCATAGTTTCTCATAAATTTTGTCAACCATATTTTTGTTCCTAGGTTACGTGCCTTAGTTATAGATATAATGAATGGATTTTTTTTCATTTTAAACATTATTTTTATAAAAATTTATGGGAAAATTGAATGGAACACAATCTAGTGAGAGGGAGGTTGTATCAGTAGATGTAAACTATTCTAGAATTCTTTAAATTTTTCTACAATTATATAATTCTTCACAACAAAACCCACATAAGCAATCAAAGCATAAAAAATAAAACATAACAGCACAAGTCATACGCAAGTGAACACCAAATGTATGCAAAAACCCAAGACGGAAAAAAATCACAATGAGAAAAGCTGCTTAGATGTACCGTCCAAATCTAGCCTCACAATCTAGAAATGTACAAGTGAATTTTATACACTAAAGTAGGTACCAACCTACAAGAGACAACAATAACCTATTGTGCTAGTAAGAACCAACCTACTAGAGACACCAATCCCCTGATGAAATAATACAATCTAGTTAGAACACCGATCCTACCAGAATACAATGATAAAGTTGGAAAATCTGAAATATATCTTTGATATGTATTAGAGTCACAACTTACACTCTTCCTCATTGAGAATGATCTTCTAATTCTGGCACTCTCTCTTTTCTTCATAGTTATGTACTTAAAATCACCTTTACTTGATATGGCTGACTCAACTCATGCTAATCTTGATTACACCAAATGCAATGGATACCTACAATGTATATGAACATTTGAAATATATGCATGACATTACATTAACACTCTTCCATGCCTACCAAGGATCCGCAACAAGCCAAGATGACATAAAGTGGGACCTAAATTCAAATTACATGAAACATGTAATACAATGGTCCAAACACAAATTTCTTGCCACCAAAATAACTTGATATCGTGTGCCACCACATGAACCTTAAGTGGGTCATATCCTAACAACATGCAATATTTGAGTTATGCACGCTACTAGTCATTATTGCACATTCCTTGAGCTTCAAATAGGTTGACGATTATTCTGACACTTCAAACATCTTGCACGTTGAACATATCCTCTAGAAACTTAGGAATTGATAAAACAAGTGTAGACATACTCTCCTTCCTAATCGAAAAGAAACACTACATTTATGAAAGAAATTCCAACCACATTTAGAAATCTCTCTACCCAAAAGATATCATTGCACACACTTCTGAACCACCATACACATACTAACTGCATACTTGACATGCTATAATAAGCACACCAACTATCTAAAGCTATTCTTGTCTCAACAAAACTTAATATATGTTACCTGATATAGGATATGATTGATTAGATAATTTCATTATTAACACTTCTGGATACATAGCACTTTAATTCAAGGGGAATATAATGACAATTCTAGTAATCCTACAATCTCTTCCATCCTTGACAACCTTCACATATAATAACCTTGACACCCTTTGACAATCCTTTGACATCAATGAAAATATATGTTCAACAATCTCCCCCTCTGTCATTGATGGAAAACAACAAAATGTTGAGCCACCAAGAGAAATACTAAACAAAACTGTTGGGCCACCAAACAAACTATTTATAATGATTTCTTAATTGTAACATTTTCTCCCCTATGAAATATATGGCATTCTGATATTATTCTTTCTAATAAATTCAACATTTGAGTTCACTTTCTCCCCTTTGACATCAATGGTAAAGGGTCAACACTTTCTCCCCTTGTAACTTTCTCACCTTTTTCTTTCTCCTCTTGCATGGAGGCACTACTTTACCATGCTAATATTGAATTTAGCAAACACATCCTTCTCCTCTTTGCACATTTCTGATACACTATAGACTTCAAAAACCTATTTCCTAGATAGACTCGCCCCCGATTCCATGCTTCACTGACTCTGAGATATTTCACAAGACCACCAAGTCTTCTTGCAGTAGGTAGACCAATCTCCCCCTCAATTGTGCTTCATCTTGAGTCAAGAAGAGGGAGCAACAAATCCGTAGGAGGGAGACCAAGCTCCCCCTCAACCTATGCTTCCTCTTGAGTCAAGAGGAGGGAGAAACAACTCCATAGTAGGGAGACCAAGCTCTCCCTCAACCTATGCTTCCTTAAGAGGAGGGAGAAACAACTCCCAAATTATTTTGGAGAAACTCAAATGTCTTCTTAGGAAGTGTCTTCGTGAATATATCTACAACTTTCTCCTTTGTATCAACATATTCAAGTCTTACCTCTTTCTTTGCAACCTTCTCCCTCAAGAAATGAAACTTGATTACAATGTGTTTTGTTCTTAAGTGCATCACCATATTCTTTGAAATATTTATGGCACTAGTGTTATCACAAATAATAGTGATAGGTTCATCAAACTCAATCTTCATTTCCTTTAAATTGTGCTTCATCCAAAGCATTTTTGTGCAACATGATGTTGCAACAATGTATTATGCTTCTACTATAGATAAAGAAACCGAATCATGTTTCTTACTCAAACAGGACACCAAACTATCACCAAGAAAGAATGCATCACCACTTATGCTCTTTTGGTCATCAACACATCCTATACAATCTGCATCAATGTATGCAGTTAGAGTGAATTTTAACTCTTTGGATACCACAGTCCAAAATATTTAGTAGCCTTCAAATACCTAAATATCCTCTTCACCACTTTTACATGAGTCTATTCACGTGCTACCTAAAATTTGGCAACCATTCCAACTACCTATATAATATTAGGTTTGCATGTTGTCACATAAAAAAAAATGCCAATCATGGACCTATACAAATTTTGATCTACTAAAGCATATTCATCATCTTTACTTAACTTACATCTAATAACCATAGGTGTTACAATTGGTTTGTAGTCTTCCATCTTGAACTTAGCATCTTCTTAATGTACTTGTGCTATGAAATAAAAATTACTTTGTCTAATTGTACTATCTGCAACCCAAGAAAGAAAAATAATTCTCCTAACATAGACATCTCAAATTTATTTTGCATTGCCTTCTAAAATTCTTTGCACATGTCTTCACTAATACCTCCAAAAATGATATAGCATAGATCTTTCCATCTCTTGTATAGTCTAGTTCTTTATTTTTGCAACTCCATTTTGTTGTGGAGTTCTAGGGGTAGAGAACTGCCTCCGGATCCTATGCTCTTCACAAAATTTGTCATACTTTTCAGCAGTAAATTTTCTACCTCTATCTGATCTCAAAACCTTGATTATCCTTTTGCTTTCATTATCCACTAATACCTTGAATGTCTTAAACATTTCAAATACTTCTAAATTTTCTTTTAGAAATGTTATCCAAGTCATCCTAGTGTAATCATCAATGAACATCATGAAATACCTATCTCCTTGTACAATTTTAGTCCTCATTGGTCCGCACAGATCTATATGAACCAAATCTAATGGTTTTGATATAGAATGCTCCTTAGCATGATATTTTATTCTTGTCTTCTTCCCTTCATGAAATATCTTGTAATTTCTTTATTGGGGTTTTCTATTCTTTGGCATATCTTAGACTATTCCTCTTGAGCTAACCTTTATAATATAATAAAATTCATGTCCTAACCTTTTGTGCTAAATCCAACTTTCATCCTTCTTCATAGTGAGACAACTCTATCCATTCAAATCACTGAGATGAAAAATGTCACTATTTATCTTGCTTCCTTTCAAAATCAGTTCATTAGTACTAGATTCCCTAGTTTCATAACCTTCAACACTAAAAGATTTCATGTAGCCTTTGTCACACATCTAACTAACACTTAATAGATTATTCTTTAAACCTTGAACATATAAAATATCACATGTATTTATTCTAGCACCATCAAGACTTAAAGTACCCTTACTAGAGATTTTGGAAATTAAACTATTTCCAAGGGTCAAAAAACCACCTTCAAATTTATTGAAATTCATGAACTTACTTTTATCTCCAGCCATGTGGCTAGACCAACCACTATCTATGATCCACATATTCTTCTCCTTCTGGGCATGTAGTGTAGTTTGAGAAATCATTGACTTTTCTGACTTCTCTTTAAGAACCTTCTTCCATACGTTTTTTGATTCATGACTTCTGATTTGTAATCCTTTCTTTCCACTTTTCGGTAGTAGAGGACTCACAAAATTTCTTTTGTAGTTCCTTGCAATGTGTCCAAAGTTGCTACTCTTGAAAAAAATGATATTAAAATTGTAAAGAGGTGAAAATGCATTATTACTGACAAATTTATTTCTTCTTACCAGAATTGCTCTATAGTCCACAACCTTATGTCCAAAATTATTGCATTTAAAACAATAATTAGAGAAAGGAAATTTTAACCTAGTATTGTATCCCTATCTTCCATATCTTATTTTGGTTTGCACTTGAATGAATCCATCATTATGTGTCATGATTTCATCACTCATGGTGGTTCCTTCAAACTTTAAAATTTTGGAGCCTGTCACTTTCAGACTTTCCTTAGTGGTCTTCATAGACTATTCTCTCACCTTCTTCTTTTGATCATCAAAACCTATTCCGATTTTGATATGAAGATCTCTCTAACTTTATAAGATCTAATCTATGGTTTCAATACTCTTACTAAACTTTATCTACAATTTTTGGTTCACTTTCTCAATATTTTTTCTTACTATCACAATCTCTACTTCTTGCTTCTCATAGTCTTTGTCTCTTAATAGTAATTTTTCTATCATAACTTCTTCAACTCTTTTTTCTTCTTTATTTTGGGTCTTCAAATCAACAATCATCTTTTCTTCTTTATTCAATTCCTTATATACCTTTTCTTTAGCTCTCACTTACTCAACAATTTTATTCTTTAGTCTTGCGTTTTTCTTTCCAGCATACATCAATTCTTCCATGAGTTATACCTCTTCTGCATTTTTTGAACCCATTTTTGTATCTCCTTCAGTAGACTCAAAATCCATGAATACAACCTTTTATTTTTCATCTTTGGAGACATCTTCATCTTCTTCATCACTGGAGTAATCTTCTTCCTCATTTGTGTAGAAACTCTTATGTTTCCTTTGACCTTTAAACTTTCTTTGAAATTATTTCTTCCCATTCTTTTTCTCAACATTTTTAGTATTCTTATGGGGACATAGTCATAAAATATCATACTTCACCATAATTGAAACACTTGACAGGTGAATTTCCTTTTTGGAACCTCTTTACATTTTTTTGACATAATTTGCTTCTTCTAGATCTAATCCAACATCAAAATCTTGATCAGCATGCTTCATAGACACTCTGAAAGTAACCTCTTTCCTTATCGAATCTTCACTTTCAAATATAATTTCAAATACAGCTAGAGTTCCATGTAGTTCATTCAACTTTAAAACATTCAAATCTTTAGTTTCTTCAATAGGAGATATTTTATAATCAAACCTTCTAGAGAGAGATATGAGTAACATTTTCATAACACTCTTTTCTTCCAAATCCTCACAAGACCTTAGATAGAGTTGACAACCTCATCAACCTAAAGCATGAATGCAATAATTTTATCATCCTCTCTCATCTTTAGAATTTCAAACCTAGCTCTATAAGTTTGCAACTTTTCATCTTTGACTTTCTCATCACCTCCATAGGTTGTCTCCAATTTATCCCATATATCCTTTGTTGTTCTGCATTGCATCACTTTCACAAATTCAAAATTAGTTAGTCCACATAAAATAGCATTCCTTGCCTTAGCATTGAGTTCACAAGCCCTCTTTTTGGCTTGATCCCTAGGAGGGTTTTCAGTAGGTTCATATCCTTATACTATTGAAATCTAGATGTCCATTCCTAAATCCATCAAATAGGACTCCATCCTAACTTTCCAAAATGCAAAAATTGGATCCATCAAAGATCAATACTTTATTTGCAAAAAAATTATCTTGTGTCATCCCAAACCTACCTTAACCTATTATGCTTTCTTCAAAGTAACTTGGCTCTAATACCAATTGAAGGGTACACAATCTACTAAGAGGGGGGTGAATCAATAGATCTAAACTATTCCAAAATTCTTTAACTTTTTCTATAGTTATATAATTCTTTATAATAAACCCCACATAAGTAATTGAAGTATAAAAATATATAAAATAACAGCACAAGTCATACACATGTGAACACAAGAAGTACGTGGAAACCCAAGATGGGAAAAAAAAACCATGATGAGAAAAAGCTACTTAGATCTACTATCGAAATACAACCTCACAATATAGAAATATACAAGTGAATTTACACACTGAAGTAGGCACCAACCTACTAGAGACAACAATCCCCTAATATAATAGTAGGCACCAACCTACTAGAGATACCAATCCCTTGATGAAATAATAAAATAGGTAGAACACCAATCCTACCAGAATACAATGAAAAAGCTAGCAAATTTGAAATATAACTTTGATATGTATCAGAGTCACAGTTGACACTCTTCCTCGCTAAGAATGATATTCTAATTATGGCACTCTCTCTTTTCTTCACATTTCTATACTCAAAATCATCTTACTTGATTTGGCTGACTCAACTCATGCTAAATCTGATTACAGCAGATGCAACAAATACCTACAACGCATCTAAACATTTGAAATATATACATGACATTACATTAACACTCTTTTGTGGCCAAGGATCCACAATGAGCCAAGATGACATAAAGTGGACCTAAATTCAAATTACATGAAACATGTAATACAATGGTCCAAACACAAATTTCTTGCCACTAAATGAACTCGATTTTGTGCACCATCACAAGAATCTAAAGCAAGTCCTATCCTAACACCAAACACAAGATTTGAATTTTGTATGCTACTAGTAGTTACTGCACATGCCTTGAACTTCGAATAGGTTGATGAACCTTCTGACACTTCAAACATCTTGCACACTGAACATATCCTCTAGAAACTCAAGAAATTGATAAAATAAGTGTATACATACTCTCCTTCCAAACCATAGAGCAACACTACATTTTTCAAAGAAATTCCAACCACATTTAGAAATATCTCTACCCAAAAGATATCATTGCATAGACTTTCAGACCACCATGCATATACTGATTGCATACCCAACATGGTATAATAAAGACACCAACTATTTGAAGGTAGTCATGTCTAAACAAAACTTAATGTATGTTACCTGATATAGGATATGATTGATTAGAAAACTTCATGATTAACACTTCCAGATACATAGCACTTTAAGTCATGCGGAATATAATGACAATTATAGTACTCATACAATCTCTTTCATCCTTGACAACCTTAACATCTGATAGCCTTGACACCCTTAGACAACAACTAATAGCAACCTTTGAAAATCCTTTGACATCAATGACAACCTATGTTGAACAAAAATACCATTCATTTTAAGTTGTATTTGATGTTTAACCAATGTATATATGCCTACAACTCAAAATTTTGAGTTTATGTGTAATTTGTAATGACAATGTAAATATTTTTAATAGAAATTAATATAATACATCATTTTTACCTTATTCAAATTTTTGTTTCATATTTCTTAGAGTTTTATGGGATTCAAGGATTGCATAAATTCGCATTTTTCTATTATTGTATAAAAAATCTATTAGTTTTATTCTAAGGGGTGTAGAAAAATTACTTTATTATGTGAAAATTCTATGTGATTTGAAAATATTTTAAAGATGACATGTGAAAATATAAGAAAATTTATGCATTATTAAGTAGAGTATGAATTTTTAAAGGTGAAAGGTATTTGAGGGTTTTAGTTTTGCAAGATAGAGGAAAGTGTATCAAACTCATCTTAAACTTAGGTATTACAGTGCCATTAGGGTTTTATTTATATTAGAATTTGTAAGGTAGGATCAAGCATTAGTTTTATGTTAGAAATATGAATGTTCACTAATTCAAAATCAATAAAAATATTTTAAAAACTTTGATTAATTTATTTGTGTGGCCATTATGTACAACCCATTTTGTAATTTTTTTCTAAAATTATTGTGATCTTGTGATTGTTAAAAACCTTAGAGAACTATGTATATTGTATTATAATTAGGTTAATGGTATTGTAAGAAACTAGAAGTGAATATATCTTTAGGGATTTTTGACTAGTTTTTTACTATAGTTACAACGTTTAACCTAATTGCCAAAAGTCAGAGATCTATGATTTTATTGTAAGTAATTCTCAAAAATACAACACTCAAAACATATTATATAGTCATATTTGTTTGAGTATTTATTCTATTTTTTTTTCTTATATATATATATATATCCTTGGGAATACCATCCCGAGTTTGGTAGGGCTCAAAGTACAATAGAGGTATATTATCCTCTTGTTTGGTATACTTTTCCAACCCTTGAACATAAACATAGGTTTTTTCTCTGTGTTATAAATTTTGGTCACCTTGATTACACAGGTGAAATCATTGGGGTGAGGGTTAGTGTAGAAAATAACACCAACAAATTAACAAATTTATTTGGGAAGAACTTGGTGCCTTCCTCTTAATCTTTATATTCAATGGTATTAATTTCTCAATTTTGATTCAACTCTTCTTGTCCATTTCCCTAAAAATGGTGGTGAATCTATTAGAATCATCTATATTATAATCAAAAGGATTTAACATGAAGGGGAGGAGATTTTTTTTTAGAGGAAAATTTGACAAAAGGTTGATAGGTGAATCTCAAAAAAAGCACAACATAAGTGAAAAGATAAAAATTTAGGTAAGCCTTTTGCCTCTTCTACAAGAAATTTTGAAAATGATGTAGCAAATCCTATAGTAGAATATTACATTCCTATATATCCTAAATATTTTCACCCCCTAGAGTTATTAATCAAGGCATTAGAGGTAAGTTTCATGGCCCTAAATACAAAGAATTTATAAATGAATTTGAATGAGAAAGGAATAGAAGATATGTAGAAGTTCATTTTAATGAATTCCTTATGACTAGAATAAATAAAATATAGGATTTTTTTTATGACCTTCCATCTACTTCAATTTCTAGAGAGGAAGAGCATCCATTATAGTAAAGAGGTGATCTAAATAATTCAAATTACCAAGGGTATGTATGATGAAGATATTGAGGAAGAGGAGCCCAAGGATCAACCCAATGCATAAGTAGATCTTAAGGACTAGAATGATAATATTTCTCATGAAGAGTTGATTTTATCAATAAAATATTTCTTATATTTCAAGAGTTTATTAAATTTAGTAAAATCCATCACCTTATCATCCATAGGTAATTTTTAAAAAATAACATAACAAGAACTAAGGAGCTGAAGAGATCAAAGGCTTGTTGATAAACAAAGAATCATCCCAAAACTAAAAACTAGTATAAGTTCCAACATTCCACTCAGTGACTTTTTTCACTAGGGATTTACACTTAATTAGATTATTCCAAAAAGTGGAAGGAATAAAATCATTAAATATTAGCTTCACTACTAGATAACTACTTTACCTTGATAATTTTTATCCACTAATTATCTTTCTTTAGCATTCTCCATCAAATTTTGGCTAAAACAGATTTATTTAGAGGTCTCAACTTCCTAAATAAATCCAACCATAAAGTTTGAAGAGAAAAAAATTATCTAAGAGAAAAGAATAAATCTTTATTTATCCTCAAACCTAGACCAAAGAAAACTATTATAAATCTAATTAGCCTTATTTACCACTATTAGTAGGGTACATGGCAAAGAATAGAAGCTACTACAAACCACTACAAATCAATTGTGGAACATAAAGTTGACAAGAAAAATAGACTAAGGGGTACCCTATAAGGGTCACATCTCTATAATATACTAAGCATTGATTTATGTATGTAATAGATGGTCCAGATTAGGAAGTTATCAAAGGATATAGGAATAGAGAAAGGAACTATGATACAAAGCAGAGACTAAGACCTGCTAATGCAATAGTTATTTGAATATATATGTATGTATGGATTTATAAGGAATCAATGGATATATATGTGTTATGAATGATTTCTATTATTTCTTGAGTTATAATTAAGTTACTATTAGATATAGTTTCCTACCACACTTACTCTCTCCAATCATTGTAGCCTCTAGGGTATAAACTGACTACATAAGGGATACTAGGGTACAAATATTCAGAATGTAAAACCCCATTTCCTCTTCCTAATAATGGTTTTTTTTATGGGACCCTAGAGAGGACAATGAAGAAAACTCAAAGTAAAAGAATTAAACATTAGTGATAGGAAGAGATAACAATAACAAAGGAAAAAAAATTGCAGATATTTCTCTTAGGTACTACCTTTGTGAGAGGGGGGTAGCAACTTAAGGGATTAAAATGGAAAGGTGGGGAATATGAAAAGATTCTTAAAAATATATAACTGTTTAAAATTTTAAAACTACCCATCAAATATATAAGGATTAATGAAAATATAGACCAAAACAACACATGAGAAATGAGATAAAAAAATATAAGTGGAGATCATTGAAAGGATTAAGTTGGAAATGGAAATAGATGTAGAATAAAGGAGGTTGAAACAAATTTATAAATGACATGAAATATATTGTAGAAGAATGGAAGAAGCAGAAAAGAGGAAATAAGAACATGACTTAGAGTCTACAAAAATAAATAGAAACAAAGAGGTTGAGTGCACCATAGAGGGTGCTATTGAGTGTTTCATTGCGGGTACTTCCAAATAAGAAGAAGAAGAAGAGTGAACCATTGAGGGTTCTTCCAAATAAAGTAGGGAAAGGATTCTACAACTATGTTCTAGCATGGAGTCAATAAACCAAATTATACAAAACATACAAGGAGAGATTGAAGATTATAGAAATACCAAAAATGAAATGGAACAAGCAATGGTTAGAATTATGACACCACTAACTAAACACCAACTTATCATCCATATTGGAAAAATGTTCAATTAAGGATAAATGATGATTTTTTATCAATGGAAACCCCCATACAAAACCTTTGAAATATAAAATTTGATGTTGAATACTTGGATGAGTTAGTAACCAGAAGTGTTATAAAAATAAAAGGAGGAGGTGTGGTATAAAATAAGGAGGATTCTATGAATTCAACAACCTCTAATAAAATGACATTATCAAATAGCCAAATGACGCTTACAAACAAATAAATATCTCCTAGAATGAAAAGATAATTTGAACAGACACAACCCCCAGGCCAAGGGTCGCCCTTAATGCCATTAAAAGCAAGAATATTTTTTGTGGAAGAAGTAGAACACAACTTAGAAAAAAAGTCATAGGAGAACAAGGAGAGGCAAATTTTATAGATGATCTAAGGGATCACAACTTTGATATAGGATATACAAACAATGAATCTGAAGAAGAAACATACATGAATACTCTTAGGAAAGTGTTTCTTTTTGAAAAATATACAAATAAAGTAGACGAACATATATTTATCCTAAAATCTATGTGGAAAATAAAAAACATAACAAGAGATGATAAAAACCTATTTTATTTCATTGGATCAATTCGTGAAGATACCCTTAAATGGTACCAAAGAAATGACCCTAAAAGTGACAAAGATTGAGAAATAGTAAAGTGATATTTCTTAGCCAACTTTGATACTCTAGACCTACCTATAGGAGTTAGAAAAATCTGAGAACTTACATAGAATAATGATGAAACCATAAAATAATTTGATAAAATATTTAAAGAAGTTACTAGAAGGCTAGAAGAACCATTGATCAAAAAACAAAAATTGAATGGTTCGTCTTCGAAGTAATATCAAAAATTAGAATATTCCTCAATGGCAGATATTTTAATACCTACCTGAAACTAGTTTCTTTTTCATGCTAGATTAAAAACTAATCCTAGAAAAAACAAGAAAGGGAAAAAGAGAACAAAGAATTGGAGAAGCTAAAACTAGGGATAGAGAAACTAAGACTCTGAAAAGACATTATGATGAAGCAAGATATGTTTGCACTAAGACCTAATATTTGGAGTACTTACTCTGGGAGAAAAGGACAAATAATAAATGAGTTCCAAAATTAAATCGGAGAAAGGAAAACTAATGTGCTATGAGTAGGCTTGCAGGCACTAACCAAAAAGATAAAATCAGTCTATTGTGGCACTTGTGGAGAATGGGATGATCATGAAATGAAGGATTGTCCCTCACAATTATTTCAATTAAGGGAAGAGACTACCACAACAAGTCCTAGTGACCAAAAAAAGTTTTCATATGTTAAAGGACTAGAAAAATTACCACTGTATCAACAAGATTGTGGATACAAAGTACCACAATAGCAATGTTGGGAAATTGTGTCTCAACCTTATAATTATAAAAAGGTTATTGTTGATAGGATATATATGTGAATATATATATCCTAGTTACACTGATAGGTGCAATATACAATGGGATCATGGGGTGGAGGGGAGGAATGGCATACACGTAAACAATTTTTTGTTAAATTTTTCATAAATCTCCTAAATGGTCGACATATATTAAATAAATGATATATTCTAAATATAGACTATTAATTACTAGGTTTTAGATCTAATGGTGGATATTTTTTGGCATGTATTACCATAGAAGGTAACCCTATTTTATGAGGGTGTTGTACTAAGAGTGTAGACGATGATGTATTTTGATATTTTGATAGTGCTCGTGTTGTCTCTTTATCTCTGGTGGTGATACTCCTGTGAGAAGCTTTCTCTACAAGTATATTGCAATCTTTGTGATTTATGAATAATATATTGGGTGATTTTTGGAGTGTGGTTTTTTCTCTTGAAAAGGTTTTCCCTATATAAATCATTGTGTTTTGGTATGTATGATAGTTATTTTTATGCTAGTGTTACCCCAAGTTTCTAGGATGGGGGCGGTAGGGGACGATAGGATGAGTCCCCAAGTTTCTAATTTTTGAGGCCAAATTTGGGGATAGTGGGGGACGGCTATATAAAAATATAGGGAAATTTTAAACATTCATATGATAACATGGATAAGGCATGCATAATATACATTATAGAACCTTAACATATAACATTTGTGTTCAAAATTATGCCAATACTCATTGAAAATTAACATACACAAATCATGAAACAAACTCCAAGATATAATTTATAAACTTATATCAAAATGCCCAAAGGCTACATTGTTGCCATATAGTTTTAAAGTTTGCTATGAAAAATAAAATACAATATCATATGTCAATAATGAATAAACAAAGAGCACTACTACCCCTAATCATCTCTCATAACTACATCAAAATCAGAGTCATCCTCTAAGTCACTTCCATTGTGATGGTCCTCCTCAACCAACCAAACCCTCAATTGTCTCCTCCTCATCTACCTGGGCCACGTCCTTGAGATCAATATCCCACTATAGAGCTAGAGTCTGTCGATACTCTAGAGTCTGCCAATCCTGAAGCTGAAGAGCACTATGAATGACCACTAGTTTCTCTACTCGTCTAGAGGTGAGTCTATTCCTCTTGAGGGGATGGATAAAGCTATACATTGACCAATTCCTCTCTACAACAAAGGAACTAGAAACCTATGCAATAAGGCGAGTAGCAAGTGTCTTCAACTATGGTTTATCCCTCCCATGATAGGTCCACCATCCAATAGGGTTCTATTGAGCTAATATAGCTCTACCCAACCTTGCTTGTGGTTTACTCAAGTTTGGGCCATTGAGATTTGCAAATTCTAGGAATTTTCTCTGAAGTAGTGAAGCTTGCTTTGTTGGATAAATATTTTCAAATTGCCCATTTGAACCCATCTAAAACCTTAGGGTCATTGCATGGAGGCACCCTACTAGCCCTTGGTGCATACCATTTTGTATTTAGAGAAAAGGAAGCCATGTGAAGCAGGGTGTTCATTGTATTCCACATCTACGTCACAATGGGCCTAATGTGTTTCTCATATAAATCCAAAGTGGAATCCTTTGCCTAAATAACTTGCTTGATCTTCCCAAGCATACTGTCAAATGTATCATATATCTCTCCAATACTAGGAGAGTCTGTATCAGAATATCAGATGACATCTACAATAGGTGAGATGAAGGAAAAAATATATCTACAAAATGCAAACAAAAATTTCAAAATAATTAGTTGACAAGTTAATTGACATGTTAGAAACTTCAAAAGTTGGAATATTGGACAATAAAATTAAAATATTAAAATCATAAGTTTAATATGAAAATCAGCCATCTAATATGTCTTACCTCACATTGGTCCACCAATCGTCATCAAGGATCTTTTGTTTGATGGTCTTTCCTTGAGCATAACTTGTATTAGGCCATCCATTCCACTCTGCATTGACCATCATCATTTGTAGAGGCTCATGCACCTCAAGCATCCTCTCCAACAAGATGAAGTATGTGGCATATCTACATTCATTGATTCAATGATTAATTAAAAAAATTAAATTTAAAACAAAAACATATTAAGAATACAAATTAAAAGTGAAACAAAATGAATTAAGTGGCATACCTTATCTCAACAGGTTTGAGAAAACTCCTTTGAAAATATTCTGAAGAGAGAAAGTGAGGTGTGGTGATTGCAAATGAACATCTAAATATCTCTAACTTCTACCACTGTTTGCTTCACCCAATCCAACCTCCCTATGTCTTTCAATGCATGAACACAACATGGGGTCTAATATATGTACCTATAAGAACCCTCCACCATCAATCCAACTGATTTGCACACACGTGCTAAATTGGTGATCACCTACACCACATTTGCAGCCCCAACCTCCTCTATGGCATCTTTTAAAATGGAAAATTAGAAGTCTACATCCTTACGTCTCCCCAAACAATCTACAACTCTAAGAAAATAAGAACCGACAAGGCATGTGACTATGACATCAATGAGTGTCTGATGTCTAACAACAGTCCACCCATCCATCACTATAGAGCACCTCGTCCTCATCCATGTTTGCCTCATCTCCTCCATTAACACATTAAATTTGTAGTACTCTTTGTATATGAGGGTGGTGTGTAGCTTATGATCTCCAGGGGGTATGAATGAAGGACCAACAATGGCTGTCTTTCACCATTTTTTTGAAATAAGAGCAGTGGGCCACATGAAATGGGATGGCATGGGCAAAAAAAAAATTGTAAATGGAAGATTCAGTGGCTTCTCATGTTTGGTTATTAAAGATGGACTCAATTGAATATTCCTTCCCACTACCACTCACCTTCCTCTTTCCTCTTGAGGAAACTCCACTACTTCCAACTGTGGAAGGACTAGAAGTAGGTATATATGGTTGTGAACTTTGGAAAGAAGGCGACCCACCTTGAACCCCACCATCCAACTTCATTTGAATTTTTTGGCACTCTAAAAATAGTTCATCTGTCAATGCAGGACACACTCTAACTCCATGGCCCACCTCACCCAAAAAATGAGACCTAACTCTTGTGTAGTTTCCCCTAAATTCCTTTTCACAAAAATGGAAAAACCACACCCTACTTCCCCCTTAATTTTTTTTTCTTTCACCCACAGGTGTAACATATTGAAGGAATGGTTTTTTTTGCTTAAGGGGTTTTTTGCATAGTCTTCCATGGTCTTGGTATTGGTTGATGAAGGGAATTGGATTGGATTTCTGATGAGATCCATTTATGTCTCATTTTATGCCATGTTTTAGCCTATTTCATATGCCTCCATACCCATTCCCACATTCCATTTCCATTCCATATTATACCGTTTTACCATTTTATGTTGCATATGATTTAATATATATAAGTAATATTTAATTTAGTTTTTAGATAAAATATGTGAATAATAAATAGATTGTATTTACTAATATTCGCTTCCATTATGTTAAGAAAATATATCATACAATGTGTATTTAATTATTTTCTCATAAAATACTTTGGTTATTTAGTTATAACCAATTAATATTTAATATTATGGAGGAGAATGTCCTCACGTTAAAAGTAATATTCTATTGTAAATGTGAGTTGTTTATGCTCCTACATTTTAGGGTGAGTTATTTAAGCTCCTATTTAAGATCCTACATTTTAGGGTAAGCAGTTGGTTTGTAACGGCAGAAACCACTAATCCGATGGTAGGCAGGTGACGATAGCAGGTCCGCCACTTATCCCCAACCTGAACTGAGGATTATAAGAGCGCCTATCGTATCTATAACCGAGAGATAAATGTTGAAAGGGGAAACCACTAATCCGATGGCAGGCAGGTGATGATAGCAGGTCCGCCACTTATCCCCAGCCTGAACTGAGGATTATAAGAGCGCCTATCATATCTATAACCGAGAGATAAAGGTTGAAAGGAAGGGAAAAATCCCACACACGTGCATTGTGGGGTGAAACTCCCCACAATGATGTTGGTCAGGGCACAGAGAATACTTTCAACCAATGTGTCAGTGGATAGTACGGTAGGAATAGTTAGTCGTACATGGGTTCATTGCCAACCATCAACAACATGGATGGAGGATTAATTAGTCCACCATGAAGAAAAGGTGGGCCCGGCTTGGCACCCACTCTAGCGGGGATCGAAACTCTAGAGACAAATCTGCTGAATCACAAATTGTTCGCGAGTAGGTTACAGTCGACTCCGTTTTCGTTTGAAAGTAGAGAGAGTTATTTCGGTCAGGTGATAAAGTCAAAGGAAGAGATCATATGCTAGGTAGGTAGGTGGTGAATCCAGGGCTAGGCCAGGAGCAGCTATATAGACTATAGGGTCCGCGCCGGCCCCGAGGCCCAATACACCCGATAGGGGGTATTGGATAAGCCGAGGCAATTCTCCAATACCCGCCTTCTTATCATTGGCAACTAAACACCATCCACCATAAGTGGTAGGTTAGGTTCCATCTAGAGTGGTACAATCGGTAGTGCTCGGATAGTTATAGTTAGTGGGAGTAGAGTGAGCAATCCTTCAACTCGATCTACCACTTGAAGTCTATCATGAACTACCTTTCCCCACTCTATTGGTCGACCCACCACTTCCCCGGCACGCTTGCTTGTCCTTACTCTTTCCACCCCAGCGCCCACCATCTATGATTCCCCCCTTCATGTGTGAACTCTTCCACCCATCACATTGACTGGGAGACCAATCTTCAATCCATTCCCCCCCATCCCCATCCAATACCAAGTAGTGAAGGTTCCCATCTCATTTCCCTTTCCATCCTCCTGGCCTAACCGTTCCTTCATCCGATGGCCTTTCCATCGGCTCCCGCCTAAACAACATCCCCTGCTATGGTTGGCCTCCCCTTCAATCCTTAACTACCTTTCCCTATCCACCCACCCATAACTCTAGCTACTTACCATCAGTGAGCGGTGCTCACTCTACTCCATATACTCTTTTGGTTAGGGGAACAACATTCTCATGTGATTAAAAAAGTGTAACTAAATATCTTAGCAAGGAGGAAGGGCGCCCACTTCTTGGAATGCTTGGTAATTTCTGTAGTTTTTATAGTGTGTATTTTTATTTATGTGGCATGTTTATTTATCTTTAACAAGTGTGTTCAATTTCATTCCAAAAACATGTTTATTTCTTTTATCATTTGAATCTATTCATTATTTACTGTTAATTTCTTATGATTTAATTGTAGGATCTAATTATTATCTTTGTTAATGGTTGTGCATACTACTTTTACAACTATGCATTTAATTTCTAGAATTATTACTACTGTTATTCATGTTGCAGAAGAAAAAATAGAAATATTGATATAATTTTTGCTTAGAAAATTCTTATGATTTTTAGGTGCATTTCATAAACACTCACCTCACTACCTATAGCCCTTGCGCATATGGACATGATACCTTTCACAAGTTTACGATCCCCAGATTGACACTTAGACTGAGTTGAATCCACTTTATTAATTATTTACCCCAATTTTGGCCTATCAGTTTCTTTGCTCTCCACTACCACTCCCACCACTTTCCCTTATATTTTGCACTTCAGCTTCACTATCACTCCCATCCTCACTGTTGCTCATGTTTTTTATATTTAGAATGCAAGTTTCGAGAGAAAAATGTAAAAAATAAAAAAAATCAGACAATGTATGCTTGAGATTTTGCAAAAAATATGAAAAAAAAGGGACATGAAATGCATACCTCTTTAGTGGATTTGCACTCCCAACAACACTAATTTCAACCTTCTCTCCTCCTTCAAGCTGTTGCTCCTCCTTCAATGGCTTCAACTTCTTTTTCTCTCAAACCCTTGGCTGCTCAAACAAATAAATGCATAAAATGAAGGTTAGAGAGGCCTTTTTTCCTCATAAAAGAGTTAAAAACAATGGGGCCCACAAATGCCATGTAGGTAGGGGTGTTTCTTTTTTATTTTGAGTTTTTTTTTTTAAAGCACTTTAGCCATGGGGAACGGTCGGTTGTCCCTGGGATGGTCGAGGGATGACTTATCCATCCCCACAATTGGTCAGTTGTCCCCCATTCAGTCAATGGCATCCCCCCATTTCGAGGATGGTTCCCTAATTTTTTGTATAAAAGGGGATGGTCCCCTACTATCCCCAAGCCATCCCCCTATACCTAGGACGTCTTGGGGACAAGGACGGGGCATTTTAGGAGGGCACATGTCCTCAGGTTTCCTTAGTTTATTCTATTTAATTTTATGTCATTGTTGAAAGATCTATAAAAAAATTCATTATTCTCCTCTCCAGATTGGTGTAGGAAGTTGTTCCACTTCCTTAGCTTCCTTACAAGTGGTATCAAATCCTAATCACCTTTGGTTTTAGTTATGGGTTGTTGGGTTTTTTTAACTAATCTAGATTTGAGTGGGAGCTTGTGCAGAGGATACTTTGTGATCTTGTTGTAGGAATTTTTAAATGGCAAGTCCATTAGGGATAATAAAGGTGGATAATTTTTTTAAATAATTTTGAGATGTGGAAGCTGAAGATGGAGAATCTATTAATAGACTGAGATCTATGGGATGTTGTTCATGAGAACATTTCAAGGCCTATAGATCCTACTCAAGCTGATCAATATGATGTTATGGACCATAAATCCAAGAGTCTAATTAGACTATGCTTTTCAAACTCTCTTTTAATTAATTCCAATGAAGAGACCTCTGCATAGAAACTATGGAAGAAACTTGGTGAGATGTATCAAGCCAAATCTTTAGTGAACGATATTTTCTTCAGAAAGACATTGTACTCCTTAAGAATGGAATAGGGTGGATGAATCATAGACCACCTAGAATCATTCAACATGTTGGTGGCTCAATTGGCATCAGTTGGTGTCAAAATGAATGAGGAGGAGAAATATCAAATATTGCTTTGTTATTTGCCTGATTCGTGGGATTCCCTTGTAATGGTTATTAGGAGTACTTCTTTTATTTTGAAGACTAAAGATATGGTGGGTTCTTTGCTTTCTGAAGAGGTGAGGAGGAAGGTATCCATCACTACTAAGGAGGACCTAAATGTTTGTGGAAGACCTAAGGAAAAACGAAAGAAGAATGAGAAGCGTGATAGATCCAAGTCCAAGGAGAGATCTAAATCTCATGGAAAGTCCAAAGTTATTTTTTGGAACTCTAGTAAGCTTGGACATGTTCGTAAGGAATGCAAAGAAGAAAAGAAGACGAAAAAGAAGAGATTTGATTCTAATTTTGAGTCCGAGAAGGAATATGGTGATGCATTCATTGCATCTTTGGCAACTCGTGTAGGTAATGATGCATGGTTAATTGACTTAGGTGGATATTTTTATATGACCTTTAATTGAGATTAGTTTTCTAAATATGAATAATTTGATGGAGGTAAGGTGTACCTAGGTGATGATTCTTATTTAAATATTGTTGGTCATGGTAAAGTTAAAATCAAGTTTCCTTATGGTAGAACAAAAAGTATTAATGGTGTGTTGTATATCCCTATATTAGCATAAAATCTATTATCTATGAGAAAACTAATAGATGTGAGTGTGCAGGTAGTATTTTTTGATGCAAAATGTAAGATGGTTAGAGGTGTTATGGTGATTGCTAGAGGTGTCAGATATGGCACATTGTATAAGTTTGATGCATGCACTGTTGATTGCAATAGTACTTCTATGGAAATCAAGTCTATGGAAGACGTGAGGGTTTTACCTTCAAAAAATGGTCAAGAATTCTAGGTACCCAAGGGTGCTCTTTCTTCTGAAATAAAGTTACATGTAGAGAAAACTATGTTATGGCACCAGAGACTTGGCCACAGTGGAGAAAAGGGTCTAAGGAACTTGAAAAATAAAAACCTTGTTGAAGTTTTGTCTGATTGGAATCTTGAGTTTGAGTTATGTGAGCATTGCATATATGGAAAATAAAACCATGTTCAGTTTTACTTGAGTTCTCATAAATCTTGTGGTGTATTGGATCTTATTCATTTTGATGTGTTTGGTCTTGTAGATGTTCCTTCGATTGGTAAATCCGCATATTATGTTTTAATAATTGATGATTATAGTAGAAGGACATGGGTATATTTTCTAAAGAGTAAATATGAAGTTTTTAGTTGATTTAAAGAATTTAAAGCAATAGTTGAGTTATAGACTGGAAAGAAAATAAAATGTGTGAGGATTGATAATGGCAATGAATTTTTCTCTAACGATTTTGATAGATTTTGTAAGGATTGTGGTATTCATAGACAAAAGATAACTTTGTATTCTTCACAACATAATGGAGTTGTAGAAAGAATGAACAGTGCATTGATGGAGAAGGCTAGGAGTCTGTTGAGTAGTGTTGGCCTAGAACAAAGGTTTTGTACTAAAACTATTTCCACTACTTGTCACCTGATTAATGGGTCTCCTACATTAGATCTTATTGAGAATATGCCTTTAGAGGCATGGTCGAGTTGCAAGCCTTCATTAAGACATCTTAGATTTTTTAATTGTGAGGCATATGCACATGTGGCAAAGGAGAAGTGAACAAATTTTGAGAAAAAGGTTTTGAAATGTATTTCCATAGGATACAATTATGGTGTGAAAGGATACAAGATTTGGGATCTTGTTAAAACAAAAGGTAATATATAGTAGAGGTGTTATTTTTAGAGAAACTAAGCCTTCTTTTGTTACATTGCAGCCAAAACAAAGTAAACTAGAAGATGTCATTTGATTTCCTTCTACACCTTTGAAAGTTGAATCAAGTCCCATGGATAGACAAGAAGTTGAGGGGAGCTCATCTAGCTCTGAATCTTAAGAAGAGGAGGAAGAACCTCCAACTCAACTTGTTCGTAGGTCTACAAGGCATAGACAACCACCTGAAAGGTATTCACCTAATGATTGGATATGTATTTTTTATTTGAATACTAACATGGATGAATCTATATCTGTATAAGCGGCATTAGGTATGAATGATGTAGAATCCTAGAAGATTTCTATTGATGAAGAAATGAAATCTTTAAAAAATAACGATACATGGGATCTTATACCATTGCCTGAAGGATGAAAACTTGTTGGTTGCAAAAGGGTGTTCAAGAAAAATATTGGTTCAGATGGAAGTATTGAAAAGTACAAAGAAATTTTGGTTGTGAAAGGTTACTCTCAAGTTGAGGGTGTTGATTGTGGTGATAAATTTTCTCTTGTTGTAAAAATGGCATCCATTAGATTTTTACTTTCTATTGTTGTTGATTATGATCTAGAGGTTGAGAAAATGGATGTGAAAACTTATTTCCTTCATGGTGACTTGGAGGAGGATATGTATATGACACAACCAGAGCACTACATGGTGAAAGGTAAAAGTAAGTTGGTTTGCAAATTGAAGAAATCTTTGTATACCCTAAAATATAGTCCTAGGATGTGGTACCAAAAATTTGATACATATGTGTTGAGTTTGGGATTTGAGCATTCTAAATCATATCATTGTGTTTATTGTAAAACTAATGGTAGTAATTTCCTTTTTATTATATTATATGTTGATGATATGTTATTTATTGGTAAAGAGAAAGGTGTTATTTTAGAATTAAAATCTCAACTTGCTACTAAATTTGAAATGAAAGACCTTGGTGTAGCTAGAAAATTCTTGGGATGGAAATTAAAAGAGATGGAGTGAACAGAAAGTTATGGATTGGTCAAAGTATGTAAATTCAATTTTATAGAGATTTAACATGCAAGATTGTAGACCATTGTGTGCTCCCCTTTCTATTGTAACAAAGTTATCTATTTTAAATTGTCCAACATATCCATCAGAGATGGAAGACATGATTAGAGTGCCTTACTAGAGTGGAGTTGGAAATTTGATATATCCTATGGTTTGTACTAGACTAAAAATTTCCCAAGTGGTGGGAATTATTTCCAGATATATGTCTAATCCTAGTAGAGTTCATTGGGATGCATTCAAAAGATTCTTTAGATATTTGCATGGCACCTCAGATTATTCCTATGTTATTATAGTAATATGACTGAAGACGAGATTTCATTTGATATTCATAGTTATGTGGATTCAGACTAGGTAGGTGAAATTGATAGTAGACAATCCACCAATGCTTATATGTTTACTTTATTTGGTGGTGCAATTAGTTGGATGAGTAAGCAACGGGCTATGGTTTCTTTGTCCACTATTGAAGTAGAGTATATGGAAGCTACTTATTCTTGTAAAGAAGCCATTTAGCTTCAAAGACCGTGTTTAGATATTTGAATAAAATAAGGTGTGGTGACAATTTATTGTGAGAGTCAGAGTGTGATATGTCTAGCCAAGAACCTGAAATTTCATGTCAGGACCAAGCACATTGATGTACAATATCATTTTGTTCAAGATATGGTTAAATATGGTAGGATGAAGCTAGTTAAGGTAGATACTTTGATTAATTTTGTTGACTCTTTAACAAAGCATTTGAGCATAGAGAATTTTAGATGGTGTTCAGAGACTATGGGCCTTTTGGCCCCTAGCAATTAAGAGGCAATGTTTACTCCCTCTCGTTTCTCTTGCAAGGTGTTCGACAAATGGGAGATTTGTTGGGAAATTGTGTCTCAACCTTATAATTATATAAAGGTTATTGTTGATAGGATATATATATCCTAGTTACACCAATAGGTGTAATATAGAATGGGAGCATGGGGTAGAGGGGAGGAGTGGGATGCGTGTAAATGATTTTTTTTTACTTTTTCAAAAAACTCCTAAATGGTTGAAATACATTAAATAAATGATATATTGTAAATCGAGACCATTAATTATTAGGTTTTAGATCTAATCATGGATATTTTTTGATAGGTCTTTCCCTAGAAGGTAACCCTATTTTATGAGGGAGTTGTACTACAAATGTAGATGATGATGTATTATGATAGTTTGATAGCGGTGTGTTGTCTATTCATCTCTAGTGGTGATACTCCTATGAGAATCTTGCTCTGCAAGTATATTATAATATTTTTTATTTATGAATAATATATTGGATGGCTTTTGGAGTGTGGGGTTTTTCTCCTAAAAGGGTTTTCCCTAGGTAAATCACTGTGTTGCAGTATGCATGATATTTATGTTTATTATTGTTTAATTTTCTATGATTGTTGAAAGATCTATAAATTATTGCATTATTCTCCTCTCAAGATTAGTGTAGCTTGTTATTCCACTACCTTAGCTTCCTTATAGCCAAAACAAGAAAAATATCAATTCTATACAAAACCAACCAAATCAAGACACATACAATGAAAGAGGTGAATTCCGCAGAGATAGAGGTTGAGGTAGAGAAAGGAAGAGATAAATGGATGCCACATGTTTTAAATATGGTAAAATAAGCCACTTTATGACAAAAGATTGGGGGGATAGGAAGAAACTGTTGGATGTTGTGGTTGCATTTTTTATATGTGGTTGTCATTTATGTCAACACTATTAGCGTTAATGATGCTTAAGGTTGTATATGTCAAGGATATTGAGAAAATTGTAAAAATAATATTGCTGGTAGCCAGTGATGCTGAGAAGGTCATAATGTTGGAAAGTTCTGTACGTTGAAGATTTGAAGGTGCGCTTCAAAGGGTTTGTTGCTGAAGCTTTCTAGTATGTTGTCCAGAATTTTCAAAGGTTCACATTAAAATTTGTGGAAGTTATGAAGATATGTGTTCTTACGGTTATTCAGTTTCTGTAGATGGTGTTCTTGGATGAAGAGGATGAAATTCTGGTAATTTCATTTGTTGCACATGTACCTATGATGTTCATGGATGAGTCTAGATCGTACTCTATCCTTGGTGTACGTCCACATTGATCGGAGTGTTCGTGATCGGAGATTTTTCCGATGTGTGCTCGAGTTTTCATGTTCTTGGTTGACATGATGGTGTTAACGTGTTGCGGATCCATGAGGATTAATATTTTATTGTTTGGCATGTTTGAAGGTGTTTTTTTGGGTCCTCACTATGTTGTGACCGACTTGTGTTGGTGTGCATTGAAATTTATTCATGTATTGAGGTTGACAGTTGTAATTTATTCTTTATTTGAGGCCGACTAAATAGTGGATGTATATCCATATAACAGATATATATATAAGTGATTGTTTTCCTCATTTAGAGGCAATGCTCAGTGTGTGCAAGAGATGTACATGTGTGAATAAAGGTCAAATCATTCAAGAGCATAGCAGAGTGTGAAGAAGTTTGAGCAGAGTGTGGAAGAGTGTGTAGAAGTTTTTGTGCACCTAACCGGAACTATAATCAGGCTTTTAGTTCAACTTCATTAGATGGACTTAATCTGAATATTGTATGTAAGGCAGTGATCCTTCCTTCTGAGCAGTGTTCTCTAGGCAGTGTGCCTGAATGCAAGTGCATTCCCTTTTCATTCTTCATTATACTTCTAACAGGGTATAATCTTGTGGACTAATATCCACCGTGGTTTTTCCCCTAACAGGGTTTCCACGTATAAAATCTTGGTGTTCATGTGTCTCTGATGTGCTTTTGATTTATGCTTGCACTATTAATCATCAAATTTGAGATTTAAGGTTGATTAATGTTGTATAAGTTTGATTTTGGTAACAACTGATTCACCCCCCCTCTCAGTTGTCTATCCTTGTTTTGCCAAAAATTAGTATCAGAGCTAGTTCCTCTGAAGAAGCCTAATAGCTTGAGGAGATCTGAGATGGAATCATACAAGAAGGATAGTCCTAGATTCAATGGTACAAACTACTCTTTATGGAAAGTCAGAATGGAGTGTCATTTGAAGTGCATTAGAGAACCTTTCTGGAAGATTACACAAAGTGCATATACTATTCCTCATAATGGTTTTTCCTTTGAAGATGAGATCAAGCAAGTAGAAGCCAATACCAGGGCTATTGAAGCATTTTTGAGTGCTTTGATAGATTCAAAGATGACAAATGTGTTAGGATTGAAGACTGCATACCAGATCTAGAAAAAGTTGGAAACATTGTATGAAGGATATGCGCTGGTGAAAAGTGCTAAGCTACAAATTTTAAAAGGAAAGTGGGAAGACATGAAGATGAGTGAAGATGAGAACATCCTCTCTTTTTCTCAAAAGATAAATGAACTAGTGATGAACATTAGATGTGTCGGTGGAACCTTGGATGAAGAAGAAATTGTGGCTAAGATACTTAGATCTATGCCTCCCTCCTACAAAATAAGAGCTCATGATATTGATTAACTCAGACAGTAACAAATAGTACAAGAGACATGTTGATTGGAAAACTTGTTGCCTTTGAGTTAAGTGAATTTGGTGAATCTACTCCTAAGATTGAATCTGCATTCAAAGCTACAGTATCCGGAAAAAGCCAACAGTGATACAATCTGGGTGAGAGTTCCAAAAGGAAATTCAAATATGAAGATGAGATAAAAAATATTGAATAAGAAGAAAGAGAATTAGAAGAACTGGAAGCATTGATTGTGAAAAGAGAAGCCAGAGGTCATGGTAAGTACAAAGGAAAGTTACATATTAAATTTTTTTCTTGCAGTAAAATAGGTCATTTTGCATCTAGATGTCCTGAAAGAGTTTCTAAGTACAAACCTGAGAAGACTAGATTTCAAAGGGAATGCTATTATGTTGAAGAAGGTGTAACTAATGAAGAATCTGATAAAGAAATTGGAAAAGAAGATGAATGGTTATTTATTGCTATCAAAGAAAATGGCCAGGTGTCCACTGAATCTACTAGTAATGTGAATGTTGAGAAAGCTCTTGTAGAAAAAATTGAAGAAAAGGATGTGGGTAATTGACAGCGGATGCTCACATCATATGACTGGTGAAAAAATCAAGTTTGTAAGCTTGGAAGACTATGATGGTGGTGTTTTAAGATTTGGAGACAACACTTCTTGTGTCATTCATGGAAAAGGCACTATTTGTTTTGGTGGTAAGCATAATACTGATGATGTTCTTTATGTAGAAGGCTTAAAGCATAACTTGTTAAGTGTTGGATAGATGGTAGACAAGGGTTACAATCTTCAATTCAAGGATGGTAAGTGCAGAATAAGGGGAAGTTCTAGAAATATTATTGCTTTAGGTGCAAAGACAAAAGGTAATATCTTTTATTTGAGTGTTGCTAGTGAAAGTTGCTTAATTGCTCAGATTGATGTATGTTGGTTATGGCATAGGAGGTTGTGTCATGTGAACTTTGATATGATAAAATTATCAAAATAAGCACTACTCAAACAGTCAAAGATCTTCCTAAGTTAGTGAAGCCTACTAACACTATGTGCAAGGAATGTCAGATGGGAAAGCAGACAAGAAATTCTTTCCAAAGCAAACAATATAGTTCTAATAGAGTACTAGACTTGATACATACTGATCTATGTGGTCCATCCAAAATCAGAAGTCTACAAGGTGAAAGGTATTTTATGTTACTCTTTGATGATTATTCTAGAATGATATGGGTTGCTTTCTTAAGAGAAAAACATGAAGCATTAGAAAAGTTCAAAAGTTTCAAAGCTATGGCAGAGAATGAGATAGGTCAAAAGATCAAATTTCTAAGGTCAGACAGAGGTGGTGATTTCACTTCCCGAGAATTCAATTCTTTCTGTGAAGAGCATGGAATCCAAAGACAGTTATCTGCTCCTCAGACCCCTCAACAAAATGGATTTGTTGAAAGAAAGAACATAACCATTCAAGACACTGCTAGAACCATGATGTTGGAAGCAAATGTTCCTCATTTCTACTGGAGAGAAGTTGTAAGTACTGTTGTGTATACCATTAACAGGGTGTATGTCAACAATAATTTTGGTAAGACACCTTTTGAGCTATGGTTTGGTTATAAGCCTACTGTCAAGTATTTCAATTTTTTTAGAAGCAAATGTTACATCAAGAGAGGTGATGATATAGACAAGTTTGATGCTAGAAGTGATGAAGGAATCTTTTTGGGTTACTCTACTAAAAGAAAAGCTTACCGGTGCTTTAATAAGAGGTTAAAGAAAATGGTTGAAAGTGAAAATGTCAAAGTTGATGAAGATATTGTTAGACCATCTAGATATAGTGGATATGATTCAGATGATCAACATGATAATACTAACAATGGAAATAATGTTCAGACACAGAATCAACTTTAGATTATTTCGGTGAACCAAGGGAATCAAGAGGCAGAGACTAGCAGAAATGTGGAAGAAAGAACACAAGAACAAGAAGTAAGAGAAAATCCTAAAACTCCCAAATATGTAAGGAGAAATCACTCTGACAGTCAAATCGTAGGAGACAAGAGAAAAGGTGTGCAAACTAGAAGAAGAATTTTGGAAGAGTACTATCTAATTTCCAAAGCTGAGCCTAGCAATACCAATGAAGCATGCAAAGATGAACATTGGATGGAAGCCATGAAAGAAAAAATAATGCAGATAGAGAAGAATGATACATGGGATCTTGTTCCCAGACCTTAGGACAAAAATGTGATTGGAACCAAGTGGGTGTTTTGAAATAAACTAAATGAGCAAGGTGAAGTGGTCAGAAACAAAGAAAGATTGGTTTGCAAAGGGTACTCACAGATGGAAGGTATTGATTTTGAAGAAAAAATTTCCCCTGTTGCTAGAATTGGAGCTGTAAGATTATTTCTTGCTTATGCTACTTTCAAGAATTATAAAGTCTATCATATGGATGTAAAACCATTTATGAATGGTGAGCTAGAAGAAGAAGTCTATGTTGAACAGCCAGATGGATTTCAATTGACTGATGAAAAGGACATGGTATGTCGATTGAAGAAAGCTCTATATGGACTTAAGCAAGCTCCTAGGGCTTGGTATGCTAGATTGGATAAATACTTATTGAAGCTTGGACTCAATAAAGGTACTGTTGAGAGCAATCTGTATTTCAAGTTGGGTCAGAATAAAGAATTGATCATTGAAGTCTTTGTTGATGACAATATTTTTGAAGGTGATGATGATTTGTGTATGAAGTTTGTTGATGAAATGAAAAGTGAGTTTGAAATTTTAATGATAGGAGAGTTGAAATTCCTTTTAGGATTGCAAATCACTCAGTTAGATGATGAAATTTTCATATCTCAGTCTAAGTATGTGAAAGAGCTACTGGAAAAGTTTGGCATGGAAGATTCAAAGCCAGTTGGTACACCTATGATAACCGGATGCAAACTTACACAGAATGATGATTCTCCTAAAGAAATCAGATAAGATACAGGTCAATGATTGGTGGATTACTCTATTTGACTCAGACCGGGCCAGATATAATGAATGTTGTATGCATGGTTGCTAGATTTCAAGCTGATCCTAAAGAGTCTCATGTAACTGTTGTGAAAAGAATTTTCAAATACTTGAAAGGGACAGTTGATCTTGGTCTTTCGTATCTTAGGGATGATGATCTTATCCTGAATTCTTTCATTAATGCTAATTGGGCAGGAGATGTGGATGACAGGAAGAGTACTAGTGGCGGTGCATTCTTCTTAGGGAAGAAATTGGTATCTTGGCTAAGCAAAAAGAATAATTTTATTTCATTGTCTACTGGTAAGGTAGAATATATTGTTGTTGCAAACAATTGTACCCAAGTATTGTGGATGAAGCAAATGTTGAGAGACGTCAGAATTGAGTATGAAGAATCCATTTCCATATTTTGTGACAATTCAAGTGCCATTAATATTTCCAAGAATCCAGTGTTGCATTCAAAAACAAAGCATATATCCATCAAATATCACTTTTTGAGAGATAAAGTGAGTGACAAAGAAGTTAGACTGGAGTATATACCTACCAAGGAGAAAATTGCAAACATCTTTACTAATTTTTTGCCTAAGGATACTTTTGAGTACCTTGGAGGCAAGTTAGGGGTGATTTCCCTTCCTGATCAGAACTAAGATGCAGGTCTTTGCATCAGTCCATGAATTCATAGCCATATCTTATTCTGGATTGATGTTGTGGTGGCTGCTACTCAGGGGGAGTAGTCAGATGATTCAAATATGTGATTAGAGCATGTGTACCTTTTCCATTGATGTCAAAGGGGGAGAGAAGATAAATGTGAAAAATATAAGAGAAGAAGGAAATAGGAAAAGATTGCATAAACTCAGGGGGAGATTGTTGGAGAAGAGCTAGTTGGGTTGGTGGCATTATTTTTCGAATCATGTGTTTCCATCAATGGCAAAGGGGGAGATTTTTGGATGTTGTGGTTGTATTGTTGATATGTGGTTGTCATTCATGTCAGAACTATTAGCATTAATGATTCTTAAGGCTATATATGTCAAGGATATTGAGAAAATTGTAAAAATAATATTGCTGGCAGCCAGTGATGCTGAGAAGGTTAGAATGTTGGAAAGTTTTGTACATTGAATATATGAAGGTGTGCTTCAAAGGGTTTGTTGCTGAAGATTTATCGTATGTTGTCCAGAATTTTTAGAGGTTCGCATCAAGATTTGTGGAAGTTATGAAGATCTATGTTCCTACAATTATTCAGTTTCTGTAGATGGTGTTCTTGGATGAAGAGGATGAAATTCTGGTAATTTTATGTGTTGTGCATGTACCTGTGACGTTCATGGATGAGTCCAAATCATACTTTATCCTTTTTTTACGTCTGCATTGATCGAAGTGTTCGTGATCGGAGATTTTTCCGATGTGTGCTCGAGTTTTCATGTTCTTGGCCAACATGATGGTGTTAGCGTGTTGCAGATCCATCAGGATTAATATTTTATTGTTTGGCATGTTTGAAGGTGTTTTTTTGGGTCCTCACTATGTTGTGACCGACTTGTGTTGGTGCACATTGAAATTATTTATGTATTGAGGCCGAAAATTGTAATTTATTCTTTATTTGAGGCCGACTGAATAGTGGATGCAAATTCGTATAGTGGATGTAAATCCGTATAACAAATATATATATAAGTGATTGTTTTCCTCATTTAGAGGCAATGCTCAGTGTGTGTAAGAGGTGTACATGTGCAAATAAAGGTCAAATCATTCAAGAGCATAGCAGAGTGTGAAGAAGTTTGAGCAAAGTGTGGAAGAGTGTATAGAAGTTTTTGTGCGCCTAACCGAAACTGTAATCAGGCTTTTGTAGAAGCTATTTTCTCAGTTCAACTTCATCAGATGGACTTAATCTGATTATTATATGTAAGGCAATGAGCCTTCCTTCTTAGCAGTGTGCTCTAGGCAGTGTGCCTGAATGCAAGTGCATTCCCTTTTCATTCTTCATTATACTTCTAACATGGTATAATCTTGTGGACTAACATCCACCGTGGTTTTTCCCCTAACAAGGTTTCCACGTATAAAATCATGGTGTTCATGTGTCTCTGATGTGTTGTTGATTTATGCTTGCAATGTTAATTATCATATCTAAGATTTAAGGTTGATTAATGTTGTATAAGTTTGATTTTGGTAACAACTGATTCACCCCCCCTCTCAGTTGTCTATCCTTGTTTTGCCAACAGAAACCCTATGGATTTTGCGGTAGTATAGAACATGATGTATTTAACTGTGACATAGCCTAAACCTACTATAGGAATATGACTCCACAATTAAAGAATGATGAACTCCAAAACTTAAAATCATCTATTGGGCTAATATTACTAAGGAAAATAACAAAAAAACCCAATGAGACAGATGAAGGAAATTATAAGAAATAATATGCGAAGACCAGTAACTCCTAGAGAAATTCCTAACCACAACAATGTAGTGGTATAACAAGATAAGGAACCAATAACATAAATGATAGATGAGATATTACATAAGAAGAAACTACCTTAGATGAGGAGGTATTACACCCTACTAAAAGACAACATGATCACATAGTTGAAGAAAGAAAGGAAATGGTTGCAAAAGATCAAGATCAAGAAATAAACAAATACTTTTCTACACAAGTAGGAATACTTAAACAATTAATAAAAATATCTAAACAATCCAGCCTACTAGATAAACTACAATAATTTTGTAAATATTGGAACAAACAGGAAAAAATACCACAAATTAGGACCATAAAAAAAGAAGATAGACAATAGAAAACATGACCAGTTATGATTACAAGAAGTATAATCCACAAAAAGATAACCAATGTCATGGTAGACTTAGGAGTAGATATAAAAATGCTACCAAAATGGGTGTGGGAATAAATAGGAAAGCCAAAACTAGAACAAAAACCATATAACATAAACCTAGTAGATGGGACAAGAATGAAAACCTTAGGGATATGGAAAAAGGTGGACGTCAATGTCAAGGGAGTAAAGAAAATAGTAGACTTTTAAGTAGTTGCAATAAAAGAAACCTTTGATTCATTCAATGTTATACTAGGACTCAAGTGGTTTGTAAATGCTAATAAAATTGTCAAATCTTGGAAAGAGGAGATATCATTTGTTGATAAAGATAGAATAGTTCATATCCCCCTAGGAAAATCTCCAAATGAAGCATGTATAGAAGAAGTAAACCTAGAAGATTACAATGAATCTAAAAACTTAGAAGACCCAAATTCAGAAGGAGAAATTAAAATTGAAAGCACTACATATAGCACAATTTACTTGTATAATGTTTGTTTTCCTTCTCTTTACTTGATCTTTGAGATCTCTACTTGAAACTTTGTAATTCTCATTAATTCAACAATTTGTTAAAAAATAACTTTTTTTTATTCTTTCTCTTTTTTCCATATTATGTATGTTAGTTTCATGAATTTTTAAACCTTGTATTCTTTGTTTCTCCTATATTATTTTCTTGAAAATAGATCATTTTCTTGGATTATAAGAATTTTCCTCATTTTTAAATAGTCAAACCACACATTTTCTAATATTTAATTAATGAAGCATTTACTGTTATAGGGGAGGAATAACTAGTACACAAGAAACTAAACTATTATAGGTTTTTTGCTCTTGAGCCTCTTTCCCAATTCACAAAGCTTATGGTGTGTATTGAACCTTTTAAATAACCCACTCACCCCGTATTGGGATGAATATGGGATAATTTCTCAAACCAAGTAGCTTGCTTACAATAAGTGATTTTAATTCAACATTTTCTACTATTTAATTAACTTAGAGTAGTACAAGGTGAACAATTGTTTATACTATTCTCAACACATGGAATATTTTCTATTATGGGGGAGGAATATTTAGTGCAATAAAATAAACTATTTCAAGCTTTTCACCCTCAAACTTCTTTCCCAATTCAAAAAACTTAGTGTATTGAGACTTTTGAAGCATTCACTCACTTTGTGTTGGGGTGAATATGAGATAATTGATCAAATCAAGCAACATGCAGTATTCAGTTTTAATTCAATATTTTTTTATTTAACTAAACTAGATTTATACAAAGTCACCAATAATTTTTATATTATTCTCAACACCATAAAGTGTACTATTATAGGGAGTAATAGTCAATACAAACTAAATTATTTTGGGATTTTCACCCTTGAGCCTCTTTCCTAATTCATAAAGCTTATGGTGTATATTAAAATTTTAAATCACCTTGTGTTAGGATGAATATGGAATAATCATTCAAACCAAGCAACACACATTAAGCAATTTTAGTTCTACTTTTCAATATTTGATTAAATCAAAGTAGTACAAGGTAAGTAACAATTTTTATATTATTTTTAACACCACAAAACATTTTCTATTGTGGGGGAGGAACAACCAATGCAAAAAGCTATACTATTTCATACTTTTCAATCTTGAGCAGATCTTTACCAATTCACAAAAGTTATGGTGTGCATTGAACTTTTTAAATCACTCACTCACCCTGTGTGTTGGGATGAGTTTTGTATCTTCATTTTTTAAATCACTCACTCACCCTGTGTTGGGATGAAAATCTGATGATTTATCAAACTAGAAAACATGTGATAAGTGATTTAATTTAACTTTATTTAATATTTAATTAAATTAGATCACTACAAGGTGAGCAATGAGATTTATATTACTCTCAAAACCATTAAACATTTACTATTATGGAGGAAGAATAGGGGTTGGATATGGAATAAGTGCTCAAACCAAGTAACACATGGTAAAGTAATTTTAAGTTAACATTTTTTAATATTTAAATCACTCATTCACCTTGTGTTAGGATGAATATGGGACAATTTATCAAACCAAACAATGTGTGAGAAGTGATTTTAATTCAACATTCTTTAATATTTTATTAAATTAGAACATGACAAGGTGAGTAATGAGGCATCCAAGGGGAATCTAGGAATCTCTAGTGTAGGCATAGTGATTAAAGATTGGAAGGGTGATCTGATAGGAGCTAAATCAATCAGGCTGCCTCAAGGTCTACTTTTCGGGCTCAAGATGGCAACTGATCAGAAAATTTCAAGACTCCAAGTAGAGGGTGGTTCTTTGTTAATCATAAATGCATGTAAAGAAAAGGAGATACAAAACTAGAAACTGCATTATATTCTACAGCAAGTATGGGATTTGTTGTCCAATTTTGAAATTGCGCACATCGTGCAAACTCATAGAGAGGGCAATAAGTTGGATGATCTATTGGAAAACATAGCTTGTGAGAAAAAGGAGAAAGTGGTTACAATAGATAAGGGTAGTATCAATAAGAATGAAAATGTGAGGAGAATATTTCTTTATGAGAAAAATCGATCATAATTAAATAGGGTGCATACACTTCTCAACTTTGATACATTGACCGTATGATTAAACATTGTGGATAATGCCAAACGGAATGGTGACCGATTAGTGCAAGAAATGAAGTGAATGGTGACATGTGTAGTATTCCAGTGGATTAATTTCAAAACAAGTCATAAGGGGAGCAGTTGATTTGAAATATGATAAGGAGGTCATAAATTAAGGTTCCTATATGCCACATAAGCAATGTGTGGAAAGGATTGAAATTCTCTAAAGTGTGCAGTGATTTGTGAATTGTTAAGCTAAGATGGCAACAGGGGAGCCAATTCACATCTATTTTAAATGGGGTCTTCTGATAAGTGTGGTGATATATGAAACTTTTTGATAATCCCTCAACCAAACAAATACCAGCCTAGCGACATCATAAAATTGTTTAATCTAATGTGTTTTTTTGCAGGTACAGGCGGATCATCATTACTAGAAATGAGCTTTGATCAAGCATGCTTCTCATATCTGTGGATTGAGTTCACACGAGTTGAAGGGATGAAGGTGTGTGCCAAAATTAGTGGCATGCAGGGATGTGATAATTACAATCAAACTTTTAAACACTTCTTGCATGACCATTTGCTACCTCCATCGACCTTCATTTAAAATAGGCTTCAACACAACATTTTCTTACACATTTCTAGAGTATTCTATATTTTCTCTGGCTAATTTGGGTAAAGCGTGGAGAGTTGTGGGGGTGAATTTTGCATACCAGTGTGAAGCGCAGAGTAGGACAAGGTGGCAGAATGGAATACAAACCATGGAATCTTCATGTGCCCATGAGAGTGCAAGCCTGGGAAAAACTGTTTGAAGGTTTTCTAATGCATGAATATCTAGAGATAATCTTCAACCTGGATTGTTTGAGAATTGAAGACTGTGTGTACATGATTTTGGGGATAGAGACTACCAGTCCACAAGCGAGGAGAGTGTTTCTCCCTTCTTAGGTTCTCTCTATTTTTCTCTCAAATTTGATGGGCCTCCTGCAATCACTTGGTGATTTAGAAGAAATTGCGAAGAATTTTGTAAAAGAATAGTTTCTGGTTGATAATGCCCTCTTAAGGGGTGTACAAGAATACGATATGTATAAAGGGAAAGGATTCATTAGAGGGCTCTTTCCCAGGAAGTACCTCAAGCACTAGGGATTTGTTGAGATCTGCGATGCCATTAAGCTAGCATTTGAGCATAAATATGACAAAATTCTTCTAAGGGCTATGCGGAAGAATTCAAATTGTCTCTGCACTAGTATGGACATTAATATAAAAGAGAAGTACTATGCGATGGATTTCCTCCTGGCACACTCCTATCACCTGTTGCTGAATGATTTCTAGGTGAATTCTTCTCTTTCAATGGCTCCATCAGCGAATGCCCCCATAGTGCACATAGATACAGAAGTTGTTGAAGTTGCAGGACGGGGATAGAATTATGTCGAGCTTGTGTGCATGGAGTAATAACAAAAGGTCAAAATATATGAAATTATTTCTTTTTCTATTACTATATGTACACAAAAATTAGGATGGGTTTTTATAAACCCTATCGACTGGTAGAGTTTTTTGACAGAGTTATGGCAGGCTCAAAGTGCTAAGTTGTAAATCTTACCTGCCAATGTATGCATACTACCTATAATGTCATGTTTATCACAAAAGGAAGATAGAAGAGTTAGGCTTTTTGGATCGGATAATGCCAGGTCCCCTAATGGAAATAATGAAGTTATAATTTCTACCTTTAATATAATATAATATATACAGGAAATATGCCTTCTACCTTAAAAAAGGTGAGTAATGAGTTTTATATTATTCTCAAAACCATTAATCATTTGCTATTATGGGGAAGAATAGGGAATGAATATGGAATACTTGCTCAAACCAAGTTGTAGTGCCTCTTGTGTTTGCCACTTGTATTTGTAGGATTGATGTTTCAACTTCATTGTTTCTTCATGATTTTTGTGGTGATTTTTTATTGCCTTGAATGATGTGTATGAACCACCACATGTTTGAGATGAGGTTCCTCAAATATTGGTTATTAGTTTTTTTTATATTTATATGATTGGTTTATCATTATGCTTTAGTTCAATGATGTGCATTATATATGTTGTGATTAAATGTGATGTTGAGTATTGGTGATTCAAGAAATGATTTATATGATAAATGTATGGATGTTATTTATGCTTTATGCTATTGAACCTCGTTGGGTGATTTTGTTGTGCTTCAACTATATATACATTGAGTAGACACCCATGATGTGCATTGAGTGGTTAGGGTTATTTCTCCACCTGGCTACATAAGTATGAGTTATTCTCCAATGGTGGGAAATTCAAAGATGTCACATTGGGCCTCCCTATCTATTCCCTAATCGTACTTGAATTGAGTAGGGTATGTGCCATGGTTGACCCTATGTGAACTTAGATCTAAGTTAGGAATTATTTTAGAATCCCTATGTGTCATGAATGATCAATAAATGTTTGATTTAATTAATGGTTTAAATTTTGTGTTTTCCATAAATGAAATGTTAGGAATTCAAATGATTTCTATAGTGATAATTGAAATATTTTATGTATTTGGAGAAAAGAGAAATTATAAATGATGTTAAGTGTTATTTATTTAATTGTGAAATTCAATGGGTTGGGAATGCTAGTTTGGATTCAATTTATTCGTATTTGATTAATGATTGTAAATGATTTAATAATGAATATCATATTTGGGTTTGAAATGATTCAAATGTTAGGCATCGAAATATTTATTTGTTTTGGGAAAATGCGAGAAAATGAAAATAAAATAAAATTAAAAAATAAGTTAGTATTTAGTTTAATCGTGAAGATTTCATTGGGTTTAGGGTATGCTTATGCTCAATTTAATAATATGGATTTAAATGACTTCAAAAGATTGAATGCAAATCTTTTATTTATATTTGGAAATTTTTAAAAATTAAAGTAAATCAAAAATAGAGAAATAGGGAAAATATGAAAGGGTAAATAGGCAAATAGGAGCATTCTTTTGATGATTTTTTTTTTTTGAAGAAAATGTGTGTGCCAAAACCCTCTATCAATTGAATTATTGTGTTGGTGATTGGAAACGAATTTGTTGGTGGATTTGAGTGAGAACTAAAGCAATGGATTAGGAATTGGGAATGGAATGTGCTTCTGATTGGATTCATGCTTTTGTGTGTTATTTTGTGAGTACTCTTTAGTTGTTTACCTTGTAAAATTTGAGGTAAGTTCTTTATTTCTCCTCCATTGTTCATCATTTTTTCTTTCAAATGGATTGTAGGCAATTATTGGAGTATTAAACACTCGCAATTCTCTTTAAAATTCAAAATTAAAGGAGAATAGGAGTGGCATGGGTGAATACATCAGTGTATGAAATGGCTTCCTTAGGACGATTGTAAGACATCAATGGTTTGAGTATCTAACCCTTGATTTATTATTTTTGTATACCTTGGTATTGTCTCATTATTTATGTTGTCCTCTATTCATTATTTCCTTGTATGTTGTATGTATTTTATCCCTAACTCTCGACCTTTCCCATTATCACATGTTGGAATTAAACCCTTCCTCCTCAACTATGTTCACTTGCCTTTTAGGTACAGTGGAAATCAATGCAAGGAAAATTCTAAATACTAGGCGACCTCTGAATGGAATATCCATAAACACCAATTTAAAATCCATCGAAGGATCAAATAACACCACTAGGTCATTTAGAGATATTATTTTTGAAAGCAATAGAAGTGATATTCTAGAGATGATAAGATTTATTACAATAAAAAAAGAATCCTCTACAAAGAGCAAAAACAAGGAGGAGATAGCGGTAAGAACCCTCCTAATAACCTAAAAAAACTATCATCATTCCAAATATAAAAATGGCTCTGATCCTAGATAAAGAGGAAAATAGATTAAAGAATGTGGAAATATTCTTAGTAGCCCTAAATTGTAATAGAATCCTAGTGAGAAAATATATAGATGAATAGATTGTAAATGTCTAGAATTAAAAGCTAGGGTTATAGCATACATTATGTAGAATGATTCAAAAGGGATTTTTTTTTGTATTTTTTAAATAAAGAAATGCAAGAAAAAATTATATCCAAGGAATAATGGAAAATAGGTAACTCGATATTTATATCAATAGCATGGTCCCCAAATGTGTTAAACAAAGAGGTTCTCACCCTCTCATATCCTACATGGATCACACTAAAAAATATCATGCCTCTATTGTGGGAATTCATACCACAAATGGTCTCTCATTTTTGGAAAGCCCTCAGAGTAGAGGAAACAAAAAATACTTTACTCCACATGGATGCCAGAATCCTAATGTCTATTATTCCTAGCATGGAAATTCTAGAAAAAAATGAAATAGAGAGAAAAACGTACTAAATTATAAAATAGAACTTCTAGGAGGAATAAATGTATGTTTCCTTTGCAAAAAGGAAGGGCATGTGAGGAAAAATTTCCCAATTATTAAAAATAAAGAAAAGATGCAGATAAATCGATTTGTTGGGGTAAACCTTAACTCGAAGGTGTACAAAACCTTGAATAAATATGGGGGAACCAAGAGAATTGATGGCCCCGAGATAGATTACCCCTCAAAAACAATAAGTACTACCATGGCAAAAGTTACAAAAAAAATTGACTTAGATAATGAAATTTTTTAAAGACCAGTCAAATCCTATAGAAGAAGCAAACAAAAATTTAGAATTTTCACTCGATGAGGTTGATATACTCTCGAGGAAGAGAGGTTTAATCATGGAAGAAGGGAATAAAAATACTAATTTGAGAGAATCAATTAGGGAATTAACAAACCCTATATTGGTGTGATTAAAATTTCTTCCAACTAGATTAGGGACCCAAGAGGTATACAATGAAATCCCTAAAGGGATAAACTGTAACCCAACAAGTCACAAGAAATTGCCCAAGAAATACTTTTGGATAAAATTAAGCAACAAATTACTATTAAAAATAGACTCATAAATAGCACAAGGGCTAGCCTAGAAGACTAAGCTAGATTAAATGAAGAGATATCTCTTCTAGTGGCACAAACAAAGATGGGGGGAAAAGTAATAGAGGTAGAAAAGGAAGAGAGAGATTAAATATTCAACAGCTCGAGAGAAAAAATCTCAAGGCCTTTGAACTTGAATTTAGAACAATTTTTTTTTATTTCAGCTCAAAATCTAATGAAAAAGGAGAATTAAATGAAGCCTCAAAAGTAAAGGATAGGAAGGATGAAAACATAAAACTAAACTTAAAGTCTCACAAATATTTTCATAAAGAACTAGAGGAAATTCCTTTGTCAATTATTTGCCTAGGGTAGCCAAAAGCTACCCTTGGGTTAGCCATGGGCAAACATAACCTCTCAAATAGAAAAAAAATACATTGATACCAAATAAGATCCAAATGAGGGGCCGAAATCCCCAAGAGAAACCTGTCCCTATAGCATGACAAATCTATCTAATACTAGCTCTAAACAAGAAGAAATTGTTTAAGAACTAGCCTCAGACAATGTGCCACTAATAAATGGCAAACAAAATGATAATATCAACTGGAAAGCAGTAAGGAACATGGGAAAGTTACGCAAAAAAGAGATCAAAAAGAGGCATAGATTCCAAGAAGGCTTAAGTACCAACCCCCCTCAAGAGGAATCCCGTCAAGGAGAAGGGAGAAATAATTCTTTTTTGAATGAATGGCTAGAACAAAAGAAAAGAAAGAGAAGGAAGAAACATAAAGAAGAAACAATACCTTACTTAAGAAATAATGTAAAAATATCAACCTTCCTAAATGCTTTAAAGGATTTAGGAGCATAGATGAAGGCCCCCAAGAAATGGAAGCCAATGACATTTAATTACATTAATTGGAACATCAAGGGACTTGAATCCCTAGATAGAAAATATAGTATTAGAAGATACTTAAACCAAGAAAGGCATAAAGATGTCGCTCTGCTACAATAAGTTAAAGTAGTAAATTTTACTTTGGAAAAAAACCTCAAACTCATTTGGAGAGAATCCTCTCACCATGCTACAAATCATGAAAAAGGAAAAGGAAGAGATGCAATCTTACTAGCCAATAATTAGACTAAATGGGTGAAAGCCCATGGAACCTCACCCTGTAATAGAGCATCGTGGGTCATTATTGAAAAATAAAATAAGACCTTTGGCATACATTATATCTATGCATCCAATGACTATAAGAAAAGATATGAATTACGAGAATGGGCAAGCAACTTGCAAGAAGTACCTTGGATTATTGAGGGGGAATTCAACATGACTGAAAATAATAAAGACAAATAGGAGGCAGTGACATGGGATGGAAATGAAATGAAGCATAAAATGAAGAACAAACTTAGGCTAATATATCCAATAGAAGGTGCAAAAAAAGAAAGAAAAAACATTTTTTTTACCTAGTGTAATTATCATAAAAAATAGGAGGATATATTGTAGGTTGGATAGATTTCATGCTAATAAGGATGTCCTACAGTTTGACCATGTAGATGGGTCAAATACCATATTAAAAGTCTACCCTTGGACTTTATTTGATCATCATCCTATTAGTGTTAAAGTTTTAATTGATAAATAGAAAACAAAAGAAAGCAAGAGAGAAAAAATTCATACTAATACAAGCCTACTAAAAATAGAGGATTGCAATGAAGCAATCTTTAGACTTAGAGAAATCAATAAATGGATGGAAAAAAATAACTTGATGATAGAAATATGGAACAACAGCAATAAACATTTCAAAAAATTGATGAGAAAAGAGAAAAGGACTTGAGGAAGACTGAGAAAAAACTACAAGAAATGATTTTAAAAATAGAAGAAAACTACAAGAAGATTCAAAGAATCTAGAAGCAAACAAGGAACTAATAACCACAAAAGGGCTATTAAAAAATGCAAAATCACAAAGATCAAGGCTTAAAAAAAGGGACCAAAATAAACTAGGTAAGCCAAGGAGACAAAGGCTCCAAATTTTTTTGTAGGTTACTAAAAGACAAATAAGTAAAAGAAAGAGTGAGCTCGATATGGGAGGATGAGGGTATGATAGAAGACCCTGAAGAAGTTAAAAATAAATTCTACCAATTTTACAAAGTTCTCTTCAAATTTGAATATAGAAATTTACATGACACAAAAATAAGAAATGATTTCAAGGAATTAATCCTCAAAAAAATCTCTAAATGAAATGCAGAATTTCTAAACAAACAAATTTCAAAAGAGAAAATAACAAAAGCCATTTTATCCTTAAAAAATGATATGTCTCTAGGGGAAAATGGGATATCGATTGAGTTCTACAAAAATATTATAGAATGGATAAGTGAGGACCTCTTGTAGGTATACAAGTAGGCTATTGAACAAGGTTCATTAGGAAGAACCATAAACAAGGGAATTATCAAACTAATCCCTCAATAGGGAGATAAAACTTTAATGAAAAATTGGAGACCTATAACACTCCCTAATGTATCATATAAAATACTAGCAAAAGCCATAGCTCTGAGATTAACATAAATCTTCCTAAAAATTATCAACAATACAAAAATGGTATTCATAAAAGGAAGATACATTCTTGAAAACCTTCTTACTAGCTAGGAAGTGATGGAATGGGAAAGAATTTCCAATCAAAACATAGGAACATGCTATTGTTAGATTTTGAGAAAGCATATAATAGGATAGAATGACCTTTCCTAATAATAACCCTGGAGGCATTTGGCTTCCTAGAATTTTTTTGTCAAAAGATCAAAACCTTGATGAAATATGGAACTACCCATTAGCTCCTTCATTGTTTGTTAAAGTTGCAGATGCACTACACTATATACTTAGAGACTCATCTCTAAGTCCTAGTATCAAAGGACTAACACTACCAAATAAAGAAGAATTAGTGAACATACAATTTATGGATGATACAAGACTCTTCACAAAACTAGGAAAGGAAAACTTTGAAAATAGATAATAGAAAAATAGAATATATTTGCTAAAGCCATTGGGGAAAAACATCTAAAGAAAAATCCATTATGCTAAGCTAGAAAGCCTCCCAAATAGACTAGTTTAGAGAGAATGAATACCAATGGTAATGAAGAGGGATACTCTCCCTTAAAAACTTAAATCAAACACACATAAAGAGACTTGTAAGATGGCTGCAATATGCCTTTAAATTTCAGATTTAAAAGAAAATAAAAAACATTCTATTTGCTTAAATCATAAAATGATTACATAAAACTGAATCTTATATGCTTCCTGACAATTTAGGCTTCATACATACAAAAATCTACAACATAATGTCTTCAACATTCTGGATTCATTTCGACAACATCTGGGTATGCAACCACAACTTCCCCAAAAGCCCCCTCTCCAAATGAGCAAGCATCAATATATAGAGAATGTGTGAGGAGAAAACCATTATTGGTTTCCAAAACAACCAAACCTTACCACCTTGAAATCCCATGCCCCCTTGAGGAGAAATAAAAATATAAAATATAAAACACTTCATTGCTTTCATGGCCCTCACATGGGCACCTAACTCTTGGCCAATCATCTTGGTCAACTATGACACCTCCATTGATTCCTGACGACTCTGATACAGACATGCAAAGCTAGTGGCCCCAGCATGTAATTGAATGCAAAACATGCAATTGAATGTAAGAACATTCATACCAAGTGGTCCCCACCTAGAAATGGGATGCCCAAATGGAATATTCCCTCATTTATGCCTTTGAAACATTTATTGAAGCATAAGTCCCTCAAAATTACATTTACAATTTTTCTACAAGGGAAATTACAAAGTTGCAAATTAAAATATTTATTCTCCATGCACTTACCCCTTATTGAAAACAATAAAAATAGAAATAGAAATATTTTGGTGATGTAAGATTGCTAGTACCCCTATATTCTCCTGCATCAAACACCCAAGGTAGAAATTTTTTTGTGAATATGGATTCACAAAATGGAGTTGAGCGGTAATACCACCCTTTTAGATTGCAAGCAATCCTCAACAAACTCCATTACTAAATTTGGTAGCTGAAATTGATTCTTCTTTCTCCTCTTCCAACTCTTAGAACAAGCTTCCTTCTCTAACAATCTACTCTTCTCTGAACCTCCTGAATGAGGAACCAATTCCACTATAAACTGACCACCTCCTCCTAGTTTAATTTGCATCCTCCTCTAATCTTGTGGGATTCAACCCACTATATTCCACCCACCTCCACCAATTTGTACTTGCACTTAACTCTACAACACCATACAAATCCTTCTCTACATACCAATCATCTCTAATAGACTCTAACTTGACCATCTCATCTGCATTCACTAACTCATCCATTTCAACATGAAAATAATTATTCTTAAACTCATTGAAATTTGAATTTACCTTTTCATGACCTATTGCATCTTCAACTTTATTTTATTCATTTGTGCCTTCTACAAGACATGCAATTGTATCAATTCCTTTTCCTATAACCAATCCTACAAATTCAATGTCAATAACACTATTAAGATATTCATCCTTTTCATCTTCCTCCTATGCATCCATTTCAATATCAGTAACATAATCAAAATATTCATCCTTTCCATTCTACAACAAATTATCATTCATACAAATCTCTTTATCAAAATCCTCTTTACCTTCACCTCTTGTTTCTCAATTTTGACCTTCTCAAATTGTTTCACTGCTGAAAAAACTTTATCCATTTCTACATTCTTATTCTCATCAAAACATATATTAAAATTTGATTTTACCTCATTGTCTCTACTACAAATTTCACTGCTGGAATTATTTCTTCATTATAACTCGTCATATCATTCAAACACAAATCAGATTTGGTTCTAACCTCATCAAAATCTGGTATTCCTCTCTTCCTTACTACTGCAACAAAAATTTTAGCTTTCTCATATTCACCCATTCCCTTCACATAGTTCATAAGTAAATCAGAATCACCAACTAACTAGTAAAATGTAAGTTTTACTTTCTCTTTTATTGTTGCAACTTTGGTGTCCTCTTCTTCAATGTTCCCCATTACACTCAACTCTTTTTTTGTTGTTGCAACCTCTTTAATTTCATCTTTCATTTCTTCCAATAGACATTCCTCAAATTCAAGCTCATCAATTTCTTCATATTCATCCTCTTCTTCTTCTTTTGTGCCACATTCATGACACTTTGTTGCATCTTATTTTTTTCTTGCATTCAAAATATCATTAGAAAGATAATTGCAATTACCTCCAAATCTCCTCTCTTCTTGTTTTATCTTTTGACCTTTGATAAAGGCCTACAATACTTTTTTTAATCTTCTCTTCCTTGTCCTCTTTTATGAGAACGTTCTTCTTCCCATATCTCTCATCGTATATTCTCATGTCCCCCTTAACCATATTTTCCAATACATCTACTTTAGCCTCGATCTTTTCAAATTCTTCATGGTACTTCCTATTTTCCTCTTCTTCCCAATAGTGTTCCCAAAATAAAACTCTTACAGGCCTCCTCAAGACCCATCCCATTCTCTCAACTATTGTAATTTCTTTGACTCACATCACACACTCTGTAATCTATAAAGATATTTCCTTTGCAGGTTCCCAACTCTTAATTGATCAGGGCTTCTCTCTACTTGCAACAATCCTCACACGAGCTTTTTAAACTTGACTCTACTACTTCACACTTAATTTTAGGTGCAAACTACCTCATGATCAGTGATTTGTTCACACAACTCCAATCCTCAACACTCTTTGGTTTTGTTGTAAACTGCCTCACATTCGAAAATTTGTTTACACACTCAAGAACCTCTACTCCAAAAATCTTCTATGTATCTTCTCTTGAAAGTTGCACATACACCTGCAAAAATCATACACACTCCACCCTCAAGTCCTAGTACAAACTGCTTCACATCATCACTTCTTCTTGCACACTCAGGAACTTCCGCTTTGATACCACTGATGAAGAGGGATACTCTCCCTTAAAAACTAAAATCAAACACACACAAAGAGACTTGCAAGATGGATGCAATATGCCTTTAAATTTCAGATTTAAAGAAAGAAAATCAACATTTTATTTTCTTAAATCATAAATGATTACATCAAACTAGAGCTTATATGCTTCCTTACAATCTGAGCTTCATACATACAAAAATATGTAACATAATTTCTTCAATATTCTAGCTTCATTCCAACAGCATTTGGGTATGCAACCACAACTTCTCCAAAATCTCCCTCTCTCCAAATGAGCAAGCATCAATATATAGAGAATGTGAGGAGAAGACCATTATTGGTTTCCAAAACAACCAATCTTTACCACCTTTAAATCCCATGCCCCCTTGAGAATAAATAAAAATATAAAATATATAACACTTCATTTCTTTCATGGCCCTCACATGAGCACCTAACTCTTGGTCAATCATCTTGGTCAACTCTGACACCTCCATTGATTCTCAACGGCTCTAATGGCTCCAAATATGGACATGCAACAATATGCAAAGCTAGTGGCTCCAACATGCAATTGACCATGCAAGAACATGCATACCAAGTGGTCCCCACCTAGAAATGAGACACCCAAATGGAATACTCCCCATTTATGCCTTTGAAACATTTACCAAAGTATAATTCCATCAAAATTACATATATAATTTTTCCACAAGGGGAATTACAAAGTTGCAAATTAAAAATATTTATTTTCCACACACTTAGCCCTTATTGAAAACAAAAAAAATAAAATAGTAATATTTTGGTGATGCAAGATTGCTAGTACCCCTAGATGCTCCTGCATCAAATGAGGAAGTCCAAGAAAAATAGTTAGGTATCTAGGAATACCCTTCACAATAAGCCCTAATCTAAAAGGAATGTGGGATTGGGTCAAAAACAAGATAGAGAAAAAAATGGGAAACTAGAATAAACAGTACTTATCGATAGCTGGAAGAGCTCAAGTATGTCAAAAAATATTATCTTCCTATAATATATATTATGCATCTATCTAGCTATTTAATAGTTATTAAATTGAGGAGATATAAAAAATTAGATAGTTCTTATTGTTAGTTGGAAAAGGTACGAAAAAAATCATGCAATAAAATGGGAGTGGTGTTCCCTAGAAAAACAAAAAGGTGGTTTAGGACTAAAATATTTAAAAAGACAAGGAATTGATTTGGTAGTGAAAGGGATCTACAAAGACCTTAAAGGAAATGAACTATGAAAAATCCCAATAAGAAACAATATACAAATATTTATACCAAAACAAGCCAAAACTTGGAAGAATATGCCTCTCTATGACCTATTTTTTGGTAATGTCCTAGTGTCCCCAGTTGGTTCCAATATATTCAAGAGCATTTGGAAGGCCTGGGAACTAAGTAAAGACTCTATCTTGAGTAAATATTTGATGGAAAATGCCTTTGCAAAATAATCCAAATGAGATCTATTTGGTGGAATATCTATCACAAGAATAAACCCTTAACACTCCTACAAGGATGCTCAACAAAGGTTTAGTATAAGAAATAAATCACTCAATTCAAAAAAATCTAATTAACAACACACAAATAAAAATATGGGAGTCTCTTATTCTATAATTTAACATGCCTCAATTACAAAAGAGAACTTATGAAATGATTAAAAAAAGCATAGAACTGGAAAACAACCAAGATTACAAAAAATAAAAATAAACAAGACTTCACATGGCTAGAAGATGACAAATTGTTAGAACTAAAGTCTAAATAAATTTACAACATAATTGGAGAATCCCCAGACCTAACAATTCATTTAAACAAAATCTAAAACTTGAAATTGAACCACAAGAAATAGAATAAAGTATTTATACATCTTTGGAATAATGTATCCGTACCAAAAAAAGTAGGTTTTAAATGGATGATGGTGCTACATAAATTACCAAATGTCTATTCAAAGAATAAGTTAAATGTCTGTGATATTTATAAAAAAAATTGAAACTGATACTCATATCTTTTTTACTGTCTTTTTGCAAAAGAAATATGGAATCTATTCCAAATAGAATTAGAGGGACAAGGATAATTGAATGAGAGAAAAAAATAAGAAATAGTATTAGGAAAAGTAGAAGGGATGGGAAAATTAAATAATATTTATTGGTTGATCCTAACTACATAAATTTTATGGTTCTTATGGAATGCTACAAATGATGAGAAATACCAAGGCATTAGGAGAGCTCTTACTGAGTCTAATATAAGACTATTCACAATGTTTCTATGCATGTATCTATTACATTGAAGGTGACCAAGGACAAGTTCAAGAAGCTGATGGAAAAATGCAAGGTTGAAATAAATAAAGAGGAGGTAAGATATGCAAAACAATGGATATACTGCAAAGAAAGCAATAGATCAGACATAAAATATGTCATGGAAATACCAACAAAAAACACACAAAAGACCCATATAAGAGGAAAAGAAGATGTCCAAGATTCCATATAATTGAAGGAAATGATTTTACTATTGAAGTAGTAAGGTCTAATGATAAAAAAAATTATAATAGAGCCACCTATCAATTGGAATGGCTAGGAAAATCACACTGAGAGTGGTAATTTAAAATAAGTATAAAAAATATATGATAATTAGTATGTTAAAATAACTCTCTTTTTTAGGCCGTGTGAGATTTAGAGACCTTGAGAGGTCATAATGATAAAAAAATACTTATAGTCAAGTATGTGATGATAAGTATGTAATCATAACAACACATGTATATCTTGATCTTTTTGATCTTTAAAAAAAAAAAATCAAAATTAGAGTATTTTTAATTTTATTTTGAATGTTTTTGAAAACTCCATTTTGTGCCCTAATTTTTGGAATTTTTTTCCTAAAAATGTGAATTTGACCTTAAAATTGTGTCATGGTTTAGTAACCGATCATTGTGTAGGTGTTTCCCTCTCTCTCTCTCATATGTTTATCATGGTGGATTTATCCCATAAGTGGTTAGTCTTCCATTGTTTCCACCTTGCTTATGCAACGGTGAGGTTTATCTTTTTTGTCTTTGTCGTTGTTTCATTATGCTCATGTGACACTTGTGTGCATGTTGTTGTGCAAGTGCAACATGTCATTGTTACATTATTGGTTTTGTTGTCGTTGCTTCTAAAAAATTGATCCATCAAGTTTTGTTATGAACATGTCAGCTTGGGGCATTGCATCAATAACACATGGTAAGTGTTAATTCAACATTTTTAATATTTAATTAAATTAGATAAATACAAGGTGAGCAACATTTTTTATATTATTCTCAACACCATGGAGCATTTACTATTATAAGTGATTAATAACTATTTCGAGAAACTAAAATATTTTAAACTTTTCTCAAAGCTTATGACATGTATTGAACTTTTTAAATCACCCACTCACCTTGTGCTAAGATGAATATGCGATAATTGCTTAAACTAAGTAGTACTTAGCAAATTATTTTAATTTAACATTATCTTAAGATTTAATTAAATCATAGTAGTAAAAAAACTTGTGATGTGTATTAAACTTTCTAAATCACTCTCTCACCTTGTGTTGGGATAAATATGAGATAATTACTCAGCAGTATGAAACATTTTCTATTATGGAGAAGGAATAGAAAATGCAAGAAACTAAAACTTTTTGGACTTTTCACCCTTAATCCTCTTTCCCAATTCATTAGGATTCACCCTTAATCCTCTTTCCCAGTTCACTTTATTAACATTATGGAACATTTTCTATTATGGAGAAGGAATATAAAGTACAATAAACTAAACTATTTTGGACTTTTCATCCCTAAGCCTCTTTCACAATTCACTAGGATAAAATTTGGGATAATTGTTTAAACCAAGTAGTACAATGTGATCAAAAAAATTATATTATTCTCAACACCATGAAATATTTTTTGTTATGAGGGATGAATAGTCAATGTGAGAAACTAAATTATTTCAAACTTTCCACTCTCAAGCCTCTTTTCCCAATTCACAAAACTTACAATGTGTGTTGATTTTTTTAAATCACCCACTCACTCCTTGCTAGGATGAATATGGAATAATTTCTCAAACCAAGCAATATGATAAATGATTTTAATTCAATTTTTCAATAGTTAATTAAATTAGAGCAATACAAGGTGATCAACAATTTTAATTTTATTCTCAACACCATGAAGCATTTTCTATTATAGGGGAGGAATAACTAGTGGATAAACTAGACTATTTTGAGCTTTTCACCCTCAAGCCTCCTTTCAAATTCATAAAGAAAATAGTGTCTATTGAATTTTTAAATCACCCACTCACCTCATGGTGGGATGAGTATGGGATAATTGCTCAAACCAAGTAGCAATAAATAAGTCATTGTAATACAATATTTTTTAATATTTAATTAACTCAGAGTAGTACAAAGTAAGCAATGATTTTTATATTATTCTCAACACCATGAACTATTTGCTATTATAGGGGAAGAATAACTAGAGTGAGAAACTAAACTATTTCAAACTTTTCACCCTCGAGCTTTTTTCCCAATTCACAAAGCTTATGGTGTGTATTGAACTTTTTGAATCACTCACTCACTTTGTGGTGAGATGAATATGAGATAATTTCTCAAGACAAACAACACTTAGTAAGTTATTTTAATTCATTTTTTTTTAATATTTAATTTAACTAGAGCAATATAAGGTGAACAATGCCTTTTATATTATTTTCGATACCATGAAGCATTTGCTTTTATGGAGTAGAAATAGCCAGTGCAAGAAACTAACTATTTTAGAATTTTGATCCTCAAGCTTCTTTTCCAAATCTGTAAGACCACCTAGTCAATTAGCCACTCGATTAATTCTCTTTGATGCAAACTAAGAATCTTTTAATAGCTAGTAACAACGTACCCTAGGTGAATTATGGTTTAGGTGATTTAGTTGTTTTGTGGGGGTAGGGTATAAGTAAGTTCTCATTGCTTCAGCTATGTTACTTGGATACTTACCATTGTGAACTATTTGTGATCTATATCATTATATGGTTATTTATAAGAACACTCTAATCGAATTCTCATATGAGATATTTTTGTATTGTTGCAAGCTTTATTTTATATAGTGATGATGTATGAGATCATTATATAATATGTAAAGCCACTTGGTCTACTTCCTATAAATGTATCTAAATATTTTCGAAGGTGTGGAAACAAATTACCTTGTGACTAATAGTTCATATAAGTTATGGTAGTTTTCTTGTTATTTACATACTGTTTTACTTACATGGCAATAACAAACCTAGTAAGCACAGATTTCATATTCTTAGGTACACAAATAAGAATAGTTAAGTATAGTTTACTACTTAGTTGTGATTATTAATTTTATCAAAAGATGTTATAAATAAATATTATATGATCAAATTATGTTTAAGTGTAACGATACCTCCAATTGTCTAACCCAAGAGTATAAAGTAATTGGGTTATTAAGATAATTTCTTATGTACAATAGAGTTAGTTATTGAAAGGACCAATTGTTAAGAGGTTTTGAGATATTTAATCTTATTAATGAGCTAACATTAGTGTAAGTGTTTGATGTGTGTTTAGACTTGAGGTCCTTTTCAGTTATGTTATTAACAAATTCTAGCGACATGCTCAAATAATCAAGCTAAGAGGTATGATGAGTGCATGTATAGATTTTTGTAGTTTTATGTTGTAGAAATATTACTATTCCTCTACTTGGTATAGTCTAGAGAATCAAATCTATAACTTGGCTATGCCTTCGTTTACATTTATGAATAGTAAATATTTTATAGATTGTTGTGTGTCTCTTCCATTTTAATGCCTTCACTATGCTCTTAATGGATTTAGTCATTCCCTCTAATACAAGGAAGACTCTTTGTAGGTTATGTGGTATTATTTTCCATGGTAGTCATGTATGGAATGTAATCTCCATGTAAAATGTAAAATGTAAAAATTGAGGAAATAATTGGTTATCATGACCACCTATTACTAGAACATCCAACCTTGTTCTTGAATAAAATAAAATAGTCAAAATAAAGAGAGGAAATATTAAATGTTGCAAAAAAACTTTAGGAAGCTGGTGAATCGAGAAGTAGAGGAAGAAATGATTTTTTTTTACAACCGTCTTTGTTACGCCTAATCAAAAGGGATGGTGGGTGTGTTTGGAAAATGTATGAAACAAGTTTAAAATATGCAAACAAGATAGAGGGAATTATTGGGGTATCTACTCCCTACGCAAGATGGGGAATTGTGTGTTTGGTGGACTATGTGGTTTTTTCTCAAGTTTTAGCTCTAGGCTGGTGGAGTTTGATATTGAGGACTGCCCTATTGAGATGAAATCTGACCACTTACCTCTTCGGGTTAAGCTACACGTTTCTCCAATCAGCCAACACAATAAACAGGTTCAGCACATGCAAAAAAATGCCCTTCCCAAGGGTCAAATCCTCATAAATCAAGAAAAGAGGGAAATATTTAGTGCTGCTCTTAAGCATCATGTCCAGGATTTGGAAAATAATGGAGAGTTTAAAGCAACAATTGAGGTAGATGTCCACATTCATAGCAATTTGCTAATCCCGATAATCCACAAGGCTTTAAATACATGCAAAAGGTCCCATCCCAAGGTAGGGACAACAAACACCTTTCTGGAAAATCCGTGGTATGATGAAGAATGTAAGGCAGCCAAGAGATCGCTAAAGGAGAGTGGAATGGACAAAGAATATAAGAAAAAATATGATAAATTAGTGCAGTCCAAAAAAGCAGAGTATGTAAATAAAAGAAGGAAGGAGCTAATCTCTCTTGGGAAACATAATCCTAAAGGCTTTTGGAGGGAACTGCAACAAAAGAGAAAGAAGTTGGAAAACAATATTACAAATGTCCAATGGTTGGAGTATGCTAGACTTCTATATGAGCAGGTCCACGAGGAAGACTACCCTCCTGTTGTTAACACTTCAATGGAGCTATTCGATGTGGTCGATGATATTAAACAAGGAATAAAAAACTTAGCAAGTGGTAAAGCACAGGATATAGATGGCCTACAGGCTAAATTTTTAAAATGGGGGATTGAAACTTTGGCTCCTCACATAAAAATCATTTTCAACAATGTTAATCGGGAAGGTTTTCCTATGGAGTGGACTACCAGTGTTGTCATCCCTCTATTTAAAAGTGGTGATATCAATAACCCATCTAATTACCGCACAATTATGGTCAATCCTATCTTTGGAAAACTATTTGGGAGCATGATTGAGCGTAAGATCAGCAATTGGGCAGAAAATGAGGGCAAAAGGGCAAAGGGGCAGGCAGGTTTTCGGTCCAGGCACTCTACCATTGATCACTGCATCACCCTTAGACACTTGATTAAAATTTTTTGGGATACTCAAGACGAGGAAGCTTTTTGCTACTTTGTTGACTTTAAAAAAGCTTTCGACACAGTGCCTAGGGACAAACTATGGAATAGGATGGAAGAACTAGGCATTCAAAATGTGTATAGAGATGTGGTTCACAAGTTATATGGGAAGGTTAGTGCTAAAATCAGAACAAGTGATGGTATGTTAGAATGTTTTGGCAGCGATATTGGGGTAAAATAGGATTGCCCTTTATCTTTCATGCTTTTTGGGTTATACATTGATAAGTTGGAAGCTTGGTTAAACATGGAAGGTGGGGATTGTATTCAGTTGGTTGAGTACGTAGTGAAATTACTTCTTTATGTTGACGATCTTGTTTTAATCTCAAAAATGGCTCATGGGTTAAGAGAACATTTGAAAGCTCTAGAACACTTTTGTCAGAAAGTTGGGATGCAAGTGAACACCTCCAAAACCAAAATCATGATTTTCTCTCTGAACATAAAAGATAAACATCATACCTTTCTTTTTGAAGGCAGCCCACTTGATATAGTGAAGGAATATAAATATCTTGGGATTGATTTTCACAATAAGCTCAGTTGGGAAACTTGCAGAACGAAAAGGATATAGGGAGGTTGGAAATCCTCTTAATGGCTTCAAAATAGATGCAGAAAAGCTAAACTTTGGGATTGGAAAACCAAAAAAACCCTTTTTGGTTTACTTGTCACACCAGTTGTACTCTATGGGTGTGAAGTGTGGGGAAGCAATATGTCAAAGAGCAGTTGGAGACAAATAGAAAGAATCGAGAAACACCTAATAACAAGCAATCTCAAAGTTAAAGCCACAATCCTTTATGAGATTCTTTTAGCTGAAGCGGGGGCTTTTCCTTTGGAGGCATCAACAATAACCCGGTTGATAGGTTATCTAAAGAAGGTCGAAAACATGGATAATCACCGATGGCCCAAAACGGTTATGGAGGAGACGCTAGACCGAAGAAAGAAAACTTGGATGAAGCAGAACAACAAGTGGTTGATCAAGTGGGACATCAAATTGCATGAGTGTCCTGGCACCAATAGTGAAATAAAAAACTATGTGAAGGAAAAATTTAGGACTACCATGTGGTCAAATCAGATTGGACGAAAAGAAGCATACTATATCAAAGAGTTCAACCCAACAAAGGATCATGGGGAAAAAACCTATTTAGGTGCAGCTATTAAAGGGAAGGTGAGGTTGTTAGTTGTGCAATTGAGAATGGGATCGCACCATCTTAGATGCGAGACTGGTAGGTGGAAGATACCTAAAGAGACTTGGAAAGAAAGAACGTGTGTATTCTATAATAAGGGAGTGGTGGAGACAGAATGGCACTTCGTCATGGAATGCACAACTTATGAAGATATCCGCAATCAGTACACAAATAGTTTGGAGGTGGACAATATGCAATAGTTACTTGAGGGGTATAAGATCAATCAGACGGCCAACCTTCTAGTCAAAATCAACAGCAGGAGATCTGACTTGGAAAAGAGCTTGAAGACAAATTAAGTTGTTTGTCTCGGTCCCATAAACTGTTTAGTCTCGTGGACGTCATTAAAATCTTTCATTCATTCATTCTAATCTGCATCTAGGATGCTACATAGGGAGTGGTGTATTGATCTCTAATAATGACACATGTATGGACTACGTATGGATCTGTATATAGGTGGGCCTTTAATAGAAAGGACTGGTGGGGGGAGCCAAAAATGAGAATAATTTCCTACCACACCACTAGAAAAGAGAAGGATTACGTCCCTGGAAGTAGGTAGGCAGAGGGTGTTGAGTAATATCGGTGAAGAAAGGGGGAATAGAAATATGGGCCGAATCCTCTGAGTGATGTTGGGTTGTCTTCCAAAACCCTTGAGCAGCATCAACTCTTGAACATGCATATCTACCATTGTAGCTTTTGTGCACAAGAGGCTCTTTGAAGACTACCATAATGGATGGGCACACTACGTTATATACCTCCAAATTTAGCATAGATAAGGGAATGCGAATAATGGGGGGAATTCAGCTTTATACTTGCCAATCGCTTTCTTTAAACCTTTTCAACTACCCACTTCGCCGATATCCTACGAGTTATGCCACTATCTCATAGGCAAGGGGCTTGAAACTAATTTCCATATTGGGGCTAAGAACGAAGGATTGAAGATGGAGCGATGCTCTATTATGGAAGATATACTATAAAATCTAGATAGCAAAGTTTCAAGTAGAGTAGATTAGTCGATGGATTTATGAGCAGCAAGCGTATGATTTAAGGAGAGAGGTGTAGGGGCAGCTGAGGACAAGTTTGTTGCATCTTAACTTCAAGTAAGTGAAATGCTCCCAGGCTTACCACTGGCAATGTCGTTGTGGTAGAAGTAGACTGAATAGCATTGCATATTTTCCACACTTCAATCACAACAATAAAATGCTTCGCATAGTTTTAGACTTCTTTTTTTTTAATTTATGAGCATGAACCTCTAATGCATTTATACAATGGGATACACTGGAAGTTATATTTTCAAGCTTTCAGCCAGCCATCTCTGTGTAAATAAGATTATTGATAAAGCTTATGAAAGTTCATGCCCTGTTACACATCTCAAAATATATTTGTTATACTATATACATACACTAAAATAAATAATAAACAAGGGGTTGTGATGTAACAGTATGAATCAGAACATTAAGCAGAATCTCATTATAAAGTAATAGGCCTAAGGTTTTGTCCCCTTTCAGTAAATATACATTTGCTATGGCCAATGATTTTACATTTAAGTTTAGATAAATTGGATTTCAATCACTTAACAGCAGCTCCAATGTGTTGTTAACTTATTACTATACTCACCTATTGAGGAGGAAGTACCCACAGCAAGTGAGGGTTTTCTTTTCATTAAGTACTAGTTGCAACAGTGGTTGTATTTGAGTTTATCTAAATATTGGAGGATTATTCTCAGAAATTTTCAGCCATCATTTTTTTTTACACTTATAAATTCTCTTGTTTCCAAGAGTGTTTGGAGTTCATGGAAAAGTAGTTATAAGGAATTACATTTTTAAGAAAAGTATTTTGCAGTAGCATACATACACACAAATCATATTCATAGTTAATTCTCTGATTTAGTATAAAAACAATGTTTCAGCCAAACAAAGCCAAAATATAGAAAAATGTTTTTTTGTTTAATACAAATATCATTATTATATATGAAACCTCCAACCCTTCAGCTCTATTTCTGTTTTGGATGGTTTAAATTTGCATTGAATAATGCAACCATTTTTTTTGGCTATGTTTTCATGTCGTTATGTTGTTATCAACTGTTGTTTTGGGTAGTTTAGTGAGCCATGTTGCATAGAAAACTGCTCATGCATGGTTGAACCTTTTGAAATACTATTTCTGGGTTTTATTCCTTGTTCTTTTTTCCTTTTTGGAACATATTGAAGTTTTAATTTTAGTTAAGAAACGTAAAAGTTATGACTGTTCAAACTTTATCTTTTTTCTGTTGAAATCAGCAAACTAAAAATTATTGAATAATTTAGGCATTACATTAGTATTACTTTTCAGACTAATTTAACTTCAAATAGAACTTTATAACATTCAAGTAATTAAATTATAAAATGCAATATCGATAATTTGGACAATAATATACTTGAATATACTTTCATAATATTAGTAATTATATTGGTGATGCATGATTTTATAACATTGAGTTATTAAGTTGTAAGCATTAGTTTGTTTAAAAATTACTTGGTTACTAAATAGGTATACAAAGACAATGATTTGATGTCTATTACAAATTAATTTGTGTTGATGAAATAGGCATATGTATAGTTTTATTCTTATAATCTTTAGAGGTGTCTAGGATCAAAATGTATATCATTTGAGCTATCCCTCGTTGCTTGCTAGTTCTTTAAATTCTATTATATTGAACATATGATAGGGTTACTTGTATTAATGGATCTATCGTTAACCAAAGAGCATTACAAAATTACTAGGTTCCTTTGCTCTTGCAAGTTCCTTTAAATATAAATATAGGTATTATCATGAACTATTTTACATTAAGGAGATGTTGTAAGTGTGTCTCTTGACTTAGAAATGTGTTAGATGAACTACATGAGTTTCATTACCACTTTCTTTTTTTTAAAATAAAAAAATATTAAGGGAGGTACCTTGATTATAAAATACATCAATTCAAGAGCATTTGTTATAATATTTTGTTTTAACAAAATTATGACGTTTAGAGTTGCATCCATTATTATTGTGACTGAGAGTGAATCATCGTTTGAAACCTAAGATTATACCCATTCGTTGGCCAAACAAGTGTGTGATGGTTGAAGTCCATGTGTTGAACTACGATTCCTCTACGAATTATATACGTAGGCAAGGCTGTCAAAGAGGAGCCCCCAAGGAATTAGGTCTGGCCCTTAGGCTTGTTCTCTTGTTATTACTTGAAGTTACTATTGTTTTATATTTTATTTGCATAACTTGAGACTTGAACTAATCAAGTCTATTTGGGTGATGTGAACTTCATGTCTCCCTTGAAACCCTACTAGGATTGTCTAAGCAATTTTATTACCTAACTAAATATTATAATCTATATTTGGTCAGATGTCATTATGTCTTTTTTTTGAACTATGTGCTTCAGGAATAAAATTGTGAGTTAGCTATATATTATAATTTGAAATTTGAAATTTGTGTTTGGCCCTTAACTCATATTGTATAATAAATTTTAGGGCATTACAAAATCACAAAGCTTATGGTGTGCATTAATATTTTTAAATCACCCATTCACCCTGTGCGGAGATGAATATGAGAATTTATCAAATTAAAAATAATTTTAATTTAATATTTTTAAATATTCAATTAAACATAGCAATATGAGATGAACAACAATTTTTTTATAATTATCAACAATATTATGAAACATTTTCTATTATGGGGGAGGAATAGCTAGTGTGAGAAATTAACTATTTTAAACTCTTTAAATTATCCACTCACCTCGTGCTAGAATAAATATGGGATAATTGCTCAAACCAAGTTGCTAGTGTAAAGAACTAAACTATTTCAATATTTTCACCCTTTAACTTATTTGCTAACACAAAGCTTATAAGATTTTCACCCTTGAACTTCTTTGCTAAATCAAAAAGATTATGGTGTGTATTGAACATTTTAAATCACCCACTCACCCTATGTTGGAATGAATATGGAATGATTGCTCAAAACAAAGCCTGTGATAAATTATTTTAATTCAATATTTTAAATATTTAATTAAACTAAGGAAATACAATGTGAGAAATGATTTTTATATTATTTTCAACACCATGAAGTATTTTCTATTATGGGGGGAGAAATAGCTAATGCGAAAAATTAAAACATTTCAAGTTTTCATCCAAGACCCTCTTCCCAATTTACAAAGTTTATTGTGTGTAGAAAACTTTTTAAATCATCCAATCACCTTATGTTGAGATGAATGTGGGATAATTTTTCAAACCATGTAGCATACAATAAATTATTTTAAATTAACATTTTTTAATATTTAATTAAATTGGAGCAATATAAGGTGAGCAACAATTTTTTATAATATTCTCAAAACTATTAGAATAGTTAATGCAATTTAAACTAAACTATTTTAAGCTTTTCACCCTCAAGCCTCTTTCCCAATTCACAAATCTTATGGTGCATGTTTTAAACTTTTTAAATCATCCACTCCCTCTTGTGTTGCAATGAAAAGGAGATAATTGCTCAAATCAAGTAGCACATAGTAAGTGATTTTAATTCAACATTTTTAGCATTTAATTGAATTGAAGTAGTACAAGGTGATCAACAATTTTATTTTAGTCTCGACATCATGAAATATTTTCTATTAGAGAGGAGGAATAATTAGTGCCAAAAACTAAACTATTTTAGACTTTTCACTCTTAAGCCTTTTTCCCAATTCACAAAGCTTGAACATATAGAAAAATTGAATCAGCCACTCATGTTGTACTAGGATGAATATGAGATAATTGCTCAAACCAAACACATGTGGAAAGTGATTTTAATTCAAGATTTTCAATATTTAATAGAACTAGAGTAGTACAAGGTGAGCAACAATTTTTATATTATTCTTGACACCATGAAACATTTGATATTATGAATGAAAAATAGCCAACCTGGTGTAAAATATTATTCTCAACACCATAAACTATTTGTTACCATGGTTGAGGAATAGATAATGCAAACAACTAGACTATTTCGAACTACAAACTTCATATATCCTTCTAAATTAAAATTATTGAATCAAGGAGGTGGAAAATACCCAAAAAGTAGTCAGTTTACAGGGATTGTTACCTTTGCACACCGAAGTTGTGGAAAACAAATGACAATAATTCATGGAGTGTATGGTATAAGATAACATTTGAATCAATTATATTAGTACTCTAATAGTAAAATCTTTAACAACTTTTTTTGAAGAAGATTAGATAGCAAACACAACATGCTACTCAATCAAAGTAGTGGGGCTTACATGAATATTTGGACCAATTACATTGAGATTTTGAATGTAGACTCCTTGAATAAAACCTGTTTGAAGAAGAAAGGATGGTTGTCTATGATAAATATGAATGATGGTTAGAAAATATAATTCAAGCCACTAGAGTCTAAAACACTAATAACCTACAAGATTAAGATCATAAAAAACTTGTTCTCAATGAAATCAATTTACTAAAGCTTCAAAGATTTAATCTAACTTGCAATTGAAATACAATTTTAAATAATTAAACCAAAGACACAATGCAAACCTTCAATCCCATTATGGATTGATGAATTTTTTTGATGTGGATTGCTCAAATTATGCATAATCCATGATTGTAAAATCTTGATTGATGTGATTCACAAAAGGGGGTTCTCAAAAGCTCAAGATTTCTTAATAATTCAAGAGAGTGCATATGCTTATGATAATTTTGAATGAATTTAATGAATGAAAGGCTTGTTTTATAGATTTTAGGATTCTGATCAATGGTCAAGATTGACTCTGAGGATCAATAGATGAGATAAAATCAAGGAGATGAAGGAAGATCAAGGGATGAGAATTCATGAGAGCCCAAAATATTTCTATTTTCATGGAAAATTGGTTGAAGATATTTTGAATTGGAGGGAAGAAGATCTTTGAATTTGAATTTGAAATATTCATTTTTTTATAGGAATAAATTATTTGTGCAAGTTGGAGGATTGGAGGAAAATTAGTGAATTAAATAATTATGAAAATTATTTAATTGTAAGGATGAGAGGAATTAGGATTTTTAATTAAATAATTTGAAATTATTCAATCAAATGGGATGAGAGAAATTAACAAAATAATTATAAAAATATTTAATCATGGAGGAAATTAGGAGAAATGAATTAAATTAAATAATTATAAAAAAATTAATCAAAGGGCGAGTAGTGGGACTAGCTCGATTGGCTAAAGCATCCTATTGTAGGCAAGAGGTCGCACAGTCTAGTCTCCCCACCATCCACATGGTATCAGAGGGTGTGTCACGCCAGCATTACCAGTCACGTGAAAAAAGTTTACCAGACACACTATAGTTTATAGGGGGACGGATACCCGATTGATTCCTACAATCTAAAAAAAAAAAATCAAAGAGGGAATTAGTGAGAAATGATGAATTAATGATAAATTAAGTGAATTTAACCAAATAATTGGAAATTATTTAATTAAAATGAAGAAATAGGGGATAACGAGGAAAATCATGTTAATAAGTGAAATCGAGGTGTGTGATATGCTTAGAAAATTTTAGGTGACATTTTGCCCCTCTTTGAGTTAATGCACATGTTACATTGTTTCAAAGACTTGATGCTACTCAAAAAGAATTTTAAAAATTTATCTAGTGTCCCACTATGCCCCAGTGGATGAAGGAAGGATGGTAGGCTGCCCCTCGAGAGATCAATTGAAAAAATAATTTTTGAGTCAAGATCACGATAGGATGATGGGACTAGTTCAGCTGAAAAGAGGACAGAAAATCAAGTCTAGGAAGCCCAAAAAATGATTAAGATGGATAGCTCCAAGTTTGAAAAATGAGTTATAAGATGCAACCCTAAGGATTGCTAGGCACATATATACATATGGGTTCATTTCAACCTCATTTTCACACTTTGAGTTGAGAGAATTGAGCTCTAATTTGTTTGCACCCTTCACATCCCTTCGCAAGACCTGAGCATGATGGCACTTATTATACAAGCACCACACCACAAAGATGTAGTTTAACAGTTCCAACAGCCAGTCAGAGCAAGCACCCCGATATATATCTGACCCACTTTTCCTTGCATATAGTTTTATGTAGCTAAATGTAGGGATAAACTTAGGCAAAAAAATGTGTCACTTTATCAGTGACACTTTTGTAACTTGATGACACGCTTTTGACAAAAGTGTCATGTTATAACCTTCTTTTGACAAAAGCGTCATGTTATAACAAGTGCGTCAGGTTTTGGAAATTGTGCAATGTGTTAGACTGTCATCAATCAACTCTTTTACAAAATTCTTGCTTTTATTCTGAAAAAGTGATGCTTTTGTAAAAAGTCATGCTTTTTACTAGCACCAAGTAACGCTTTTGTTAAAAAAGCCCGCTTTTGTTTTAGGCTCATTAAGAATTAAGGGTTTTTTATTAAATTTGAGAAAATTGACGTCGTGAGTGTTATGGTTGCAAGAATTTCTAGACCTGGTCCTTTTACGAGAGCAACAGTCATAGGTTTTGGACTGGATGGCCAATTTTACAAAGATTGAAATTGAGTTTCTAGGTGTAGTTGGACTTTACTATATTTCTTGCATGTTAGAGGTCAGGGATCATATAGCCTTGATGACTATTTTGATCGAGTGATGGATATCCGAGACATCCTCATTTCATCTATCCATAGGAGAGGATACCATTACCCTAGAGGATGTTTGGTGCATTCTCTGGGTACCCATCCATGGAGAGAGGGTGGTCTATGATGTTGATCATGGCTATGAGGCTTTGGAGAGTGTCTTAGAAGATGATGAGTTTGAGGTGGATGATGATCAAATTGATTTATGACAGTATATCAACATTTTTAGCAATATCATCATCTTCATGGGTGGACTTATTTGTAGAGGCTTTGCATCACTCTGCAGGAAAGAGATCAGGATTGGAGAGAGTAGGACAAATTTCTCTAGGAGTGGGATAGCCTTATAATACAACTCACTAAATGGACACTAGGAGGGAAGCTAATATTACACATAAACAATAGTTGGAGGCCTAGCTAGAACATTTCATACAAAATCATGACCAAGAGAGGGGTGATGATAGTAGTTAGAAGTTTCTTGGCAAGCACATGGACAGGTCATCCTATTAGCCCAACATATTGAGGCAATCTAATCTCTGTAGAGTAAGGCCACATATTATAGGACTATGTATGATATTGCAATTCTTTCTCATAGGAGACAACTAAGATTCTCAGAGAGGAGCGCAAAGGGTCTTCTTGGTTCAGACGGGGGATCAGTGGGCAAGCCTTCTCAGGGTTATTAATAGGGTCATGTGGCACAATAACCTCAGAGGTCTTAGGGATAACAATAGCAGATGGATCCTCCTCCCCCTCAACCTCCTAATCGAGAGGAGATGGGGAGTTCTATGTAGCTTTTTGTACATATGTCTTTTGTATTTATATTTTGATGTAGATAGATTATGATGTATATACATTCATTGATTATGGATAGCCTTGTGTATATATTTGATGTATATTATCTTGTATCACACATTTGATGTATCATGAAATTCATGTTTTTGATGATATATGAGTTGAGTCTTTTTTATGTGACCATGTTATGGTGTTATGTGATGCATTGATCTTTATGATGTATTCTTTGATCATAGATGCAGATGATATATGGATACATTCTTATGGTGTTTCACTCTTTTATTATGAGATGATGGATGTCTATTTATCCATGTTGATGCTTATGATTTTATGATGTGATTATTCATGATGCTAATGATTTTTAGATTCAGGATGTATGATATGATATGATGATCTATGGTCATGATTCTTCTTTTTATATTTCGATATTTTTAGGATAGGTGACATTATAATTTCTATCCTAAGTTTATAATTGTGTGTCTCCACATTCTTTTGAGAGTGTTATATAGGACATGAGGGACAAAACATTTATTATTTTTTTTCTTATGACAAATTGTAATTACATTCAAAAAGGTGGACACACTACGGTGATGGTTACAAAGCATCCCAGGAGCATATTCCCTTTGGGCATCCAAATTCTAGTTGGGGACCACTTTGTAATGCATTTCCTTGCATGTTTTGCATGGTGGGGCACTCAAGTTTGCATGTTGGTCCATGTTCTTGCATGAAGCCTTTAGAGTCGTCAGAGAGTTATGGAGCACTTGATATTGACCAATTTTCATTGGCTATGTGTTAGGTGCCCATGTGAAGGCCATGTGATCATTTAATATTTTTTACCATGTTTTTGGGATATCCACTAAGGGGTTGTGGGTTTTTCCAAGTGGTTTTACTTGTTTTTGGATACTACTTGTGGTATTCTCTTCTACAAACTTCTATATATTGGAACATTGAGATGGTTTGTAGAGTTTTTTTGCAGGTTGCCAGAGTAATGAAGTTCTGCTAAAATTCAAAGAGAAGTGTTGTATTGATGTATCTCATTTGAAGATTAGCACAAACATTGGATCTCTTTATGTGTGGAGTTTTTTCCCATAAGGGTTTCTCCACATATATCTTGTGTCACTAATGGATCTCAACTTGTGGTATTGCTAATTTCCGTTCATGTTTGGAATTGTTAATCACATAATACATTTTTAGTAATCTTGTAAACATAATTTCAAATTTGCAAACTATTAGATGCATAGGACAACCAAGAGGGGGCTTGAATTAGTTGTATACTTAAAAAAAATCAACCCTTAATATCTATTCAAACCCTTATTAACCATTAAACCCTTATAATTCATTATAAAAATGTAAACATATGAAATAGTAATGTAAACACATAAGAACACCAAATTTATGTGGAAAACCCAAGAAGGTAAAAACTAGGTGTTGATGTGGATGTTAGTCGCACATAACACAGATAAAATTCACAAATAACTTTACCTCTCTTGAAAGAAAATCAAATTTTGAGATAGAATTTAATAATCCCAAGGCTCCATTAGTCAAATCTTGACTGTGCAAGTTTTACTCAGAGTTCATTATGAAACTATTTTTACAAAGGGACTTACACACTGGATCTATAAGAATGGTTAATTCCTGAAGATAATTGTTAAATTCACCAAATCAACCTTTAATTAGTGTTCAAATATCTTTAATCTGGATTTATTTATTTATTTTAAAACACTTTTGTCATCAAATTTACAACTTCATGAAATCAAAAGATTTGCAACAATATTTCATGAATTTCAAACAACTTTTCTATCACTTAATTAGATTTAGCTTTAAGCATTCAACAAATTCATAAAAATAAAAAATATTTTCAATAAATTTCCATCCATTTATCTATTTTTTGAAACATTTTCAAGAATTTAAACATCTATCCTAAAATAAAGCATAAAAATAGTGAAAAATTAAAATTTCTCTCGATTATTCACCACGCATGCCCCAAAGAATTAACCAAATCAAATCAAACCAATTTATACTTCACCAGATTGCTTCACAGCTACATATAAAATGGTGTGAGCTTTTAAAGGGAGAGGTTTTAGTTTGGACACCGAATAGGTTATGTATGCACCCTTAAATGATGCAACACACAGTCTTGTTCGGATAAACTAACAAAACCATCTACAAAAGATTCATGAGATAATTAGCTATCAAATTGGCTCTGATATTGATTAATGTCTACGCGCATACAAGTTTTTAGACTGGAATGATTCATAAAACAGGAAAAAAAAACAAAACTTAGAGAAGTTTTGGCTCTTTCGACATCCACAAATTTTGAACTTAATGAAAATAAGACAACATTCTACCTATTATAGAACATAAGGCCTCATAAAATCAATTACAAATGATGAATGGTAAAGATTCATCCTCCAAAATCAATGGTAGCAGATTAATCTCTTCACATGGGTGATGTCCGCCAGTAGTCTCGTTAATAATCACTTGAATTCCCTGCAAAATGAACAATTGAACTTTATCAAATATCAAGTCATTTATAAATTTTATTGGCATATACATTTAATTCATGACTTTAGAATTAAGTTTAAAATGCATTAATGTTTCCCAAACATCAAATAAGTTCAATTTTAAGTCACGTTCCCGTGAAAAGGTGAATTATTCTCGTTTTAAACATTCATTTTCAGATATTTTAATTTAGCAAATTACCTCAAATGATTATTTTTGTTTTGTTCCTCATCCTCTCAACTTTCCAGATCATTTTGAAATTTTAAATTCCGTTAGGAAACGAGGGAGATATGGCCATTTTCGTGAAACTAGTTTTTTCAAATTTCAGATTTTTTTGAAAAAAACTGAAAACTGGGAATCGAGAATCCTTAAAAAAATGGGAATCCTTAAAATACCAGGAATCCTTTAAACTTGGGAATCCTTAAAAAATCCGGGAGTCCTTAAAAAAAACTAGAAATCCTTAAAATACTGGGAATCCTTAAAATACTAGGAATCCTTTGAAAAATCGGGAATCGAGAACCCTTAAAAAACTGAAATCCTTAAAATACCAAGAATTCTTAAAATACCAAGAATCCTTTGAAAAATTGAGAACCGGGAACCGGGAACCGAGAATCTTTTAATGATTTATGTTTACAAATGCACACCTTTCTTCCGATAACCCATTTCCTACAACCCATAACTTTTTTATTTTTAAGTATTTTCAAAATATTCAAAAGGAAACCCCCATTATTTTCCCATGGTCTTTCCATCCATGATAAAAAATCAAATATTTGAAAATTTTGAAAAAACTGGGAACCGGGAGTTTGGTGCACAATTTCTTCTCGTAGGATAAAAAAACTTCTTTGAACCCGAACCCACTTATTTTCTGAGTATCCTCAAAAATTCCAAAAAGTAACTCACATTGTTTTTCAATGTTATACTCAGACATGACAACATTTCAACCATTAAGAATATCAAATTTTGGATTTTGAATTTAGGATAAAATTCTAAGTGTTTAGACCATTAAGGTAATTGATTTTGAGGTTTGGTGGACCCAAAGAAACCACAGAGACTGCAAGGCAAGCCAGACCTAAGCTAAAAAAGAGGCGGTCCCTATTTTTCCAAAAGCAAAATGGGGTGTGTTGTGAGACCACACAACAACTAGCAACAAAAAATAACAAAATTCAAAAAATTCAAAGAAATAAATGAAAAATTAGGCATAGAATTTCTAACTTCAGTAAATCTCAACTTCTTATTCAACCACATAACAATACAATTAGTAGAAATAACAAGGTTTTCAAAGAAACTTAAGTGTGTGCATATGATTCATTCCTTTCCTTGAAAAAAGTAAGAAGATACTAAATACTCGTATTAAGCTACATAGTTTGGTTTAACCTTTTCAGCCAACCTTGGATAGAGCCTTGCTTCAAGTCAAGCGTCCATAGCCCCAACAAGGTTATCTCCATAATTCCCCCAAACATAGCTCTACTTCTAGCCAAATGTCCATAGATCTGGTAGAGATATTTGGATTGCCTAAAGAGTTGAATTTTCTCTTTTGATATTTCATTGTAAGCTCTTTTCTTTCAACTTGCAAGAAATGAAGACTGCTATTAGGTTGGGAATTATAGTGGTAGCAATGGAAAACCTTTAGATTTTTCACTTAATACAAACATCCACAACCCCCCCAAAATAACTCAAAGAATTTTTAAATGTGTGATTATGTATAATTCCTTGAATTTTTCATGTTATTCATTGTTAAGTAAACCTTCATGTGACACATCAAATGAATCAGATTTATTAAAATTACAAACCTATGCAAAAATTTACCCTTATTTCTAGAATTAAATAAATCTTATAGCTTTTAAAAGTTATCAGTTTGCTCCATTTAGACATTCTAGAAAAATAAGAACCTCCTAAACAAGCACAACCAAAAATAAAACAAAAGCAACTAACCTATAGTAGGAAAGCAAGAAAACTTAAGCAAAACTTAACCTAATTATATAAAAAAATTATCTAGAAGAATATGACCTCAAATAATACATATTTACACCCAAATTTACATATTTAGACAAAATGTGCAAGAGAATTAAGGCAACAATCAGGGTTCTTAGTCTAGCAATTTTATTTTTGTATTCTGAAATTTTATTTTTTTTCCTATTGTTTTCCTATTCATTGCAAAAATCCCTAACTATTAGCAGTTGAGGTGATTCATCATTCTCATGGTGATCCAAATGCAAGTTGTAATTTTAAAATTTCCATAATTAAAATAATAATCAAAATTTATAGCAGGAAAGAAAGATACAACCTGATCAATTTCATATTTACGAAAACAAATTTGATTGTTTCCAGCCAATTCCTCATGTAATAAATTTGAATTTTCATCTTCAGGAGGACAAGGTTCATGATGAATCATTCTTTTTGCATCTACAACATGCAAACAATTATATTCAACTTTCAACAATTTATTGTGAAGATCATACTTATCATTCGTAGACTCTAAAATATGAAACTTTTTATCCTCTTCAAAATTATTATGCAAAAAGAAAAATGAGTCTTCATCCATTTTTTGCATTAAATCTGCATTATTAACATCCTTTTCAACATCTTTCTTCGCTAACTTGGTTGAAATATTTATGCATATTTCATTGTGCATGACTGTTGGACTTTCTTCTTCAAAAGGAAATTCAAAATCATCTTTGATTTCCTATATGTTAGCAATATCTAAATGAAGATTTTAATCATTCAAACATGACATAAAGAAATCTTCTCCATTTAACTCATTTTACTGTAAAGATGAAACATCTTTTAATAGGTAAGATAACTTCCCTGTTTCAACCTCCAATTGATTTGGCAGTTGCATTTTTATAGCAGCAATGGAACTTTGTAAATCTTCAATTTCTCCTATATTCATCATTTGTTGATCCTCAACCAACTTACTCCATTTTTTTGGCAAAGTCTTTGACTGTATTGAGATGCAACAATATTCCTGCAAAGTATTATCTAATTTATAAAAATTGGATAATACATCAATTTTTATTTTTTTGTGACTTCTTTTGTTGTTGTTGAAAAATATTTTTCATTAATTGCATCTTTGGATTGATCTTCCACCTATTCACATCTTCTCATACGATTATTTATATCAGCCACTTTAAAGAAAGATTTTTTCATGATTCCAGACTTAGAATGAACTCTAATTTGGTCATTTGAAGATTTCCTCCTATGCTCATCAATTTCCTTTTGCTAAATCCTTTCTTTTCTTTGAGGAGCTTCATACATATACACTTCAGTGAAAGAGGTTAATTCTTTCAAAGCCAAATCTAATCTAGTCAAAAAAATTATACAATTAATTTTATCATGATTTGTTGTATTATGTATCCTGCAGTTGTTAAATAAAGCAAAATCAGGCAAACACTGAAGATAAAGCTTCTTATCTAAAACTCCTTGAAGGAATAGAATGTTAATTTGCAAATTATCTTCACAACAAGATTGTTTATACCTTTGATTTTCCATTTAAGCTTAGATCTTATTTATTTTCAAAAAACAATTACTTTTTATTTTATATTTTATATTTTAATTAAAAAAAAAACATTGATTTTAAAGAGAGATTTGTAATCTCAAATACAACTTTACAACTCTTTATCAGCTCCAACATGTGCAGGCCCTCCTTCTAGCACCAATCCTGTTGATGTGGATGTTAGTCGCACATAACACAGATAAAATTCACAAATAACTTTACCTCTCTTGAAAGAAAATCAAATTTTGAGATAGAATTTAATAATCCCAAGGCTCCATTAGTCAGATCTTGACTATGCAAGTTTTACTCAGAGCTCATTATGAAACTATTTTTACAAAGGGACTTACACGCTGGATCTGTAAGAATGGTTAATTCCTGAAGATAATTGTTAAATTCACCAAATCAACCTTTAATTAGTGTTCAAATATCTTTAATCTGGATTTATTTATTTATTTTAGAACACTTTTGTCATTAGATTTACAACTTCATGAAATCAAAAGATTTGCAACAATATTTCATGAATTTCAAACAACTTTTCTATCACTTAATTAGATTTAGCTTTAAGCATTCAACAAATTCATAAAAAAACAAAATATTTTCAATAAATTTCCATCCATTTATCTATTTTTTGAAACATTTTCAAGAATTTAAACATCTATCCTAAAATAAAGCATAAAAATATTGAAAATTAAAATTTCTCCCAGCTATTCTCCATGCATGCCCCAAATAATTAATCAAATAAAAGCAAACCACTTTATACTTCACCAGATTGCTTCATAAATACATATAAAACAATGCGAGCTTTTAAAGAGAGGGGTTTTAGTTTGGACACCGAGTAGGTTTTGTATGCACCCTTAAACGATACAACACATAGTCTTGTTTGGTTGAACTAACAAAACCAGATACAAAAGATTCATGAGATAGGTAGCTATCAAATTGGCTTTGATATTGATTAATGTCTACATGCATACAAGTTTTTAGACCAGAATAATTCATAAAGAACAGGAAAAAAGAGAAAAACTTACATAAGTTTTGGCTCTTCTGACATCCTCAAATTCTGAACTTAATGAGAATAAGACAACATTCTACCTTTTATAGAACATAAGGCCTCATAAAATCAATTACAAATGATGAAGTAAAGATTCATCCTCCAAAATCAACGGTAGCAGATTAATCTCTTCACATGGGTGATGTCAGCAAGTAGTCCTGTTAACAATCACTTGAATTCCTTACAAAATGAACAATTAAACTTTATCAAGTATCAAGTCATTTATAAACTTAATTGACATATAAATTTAATTCATGACTTTAGAATTAAGTTTTAAAATGCATTAATGTTTCCCAAACATCAAATAAGTTCAATTTTAAGTCACATTCCTATGAATTATTCCCATTTTAAACATTCATTTCTAGACTTTTTAATTTATCAAATTACCTCAAATGATTATTTGGGTTTTGTTCCTCGTCCTCTCATCTTTCGAGATCATTTTGAAATTTTAAATTTCATTAAGAAACGAGGGAGATATGGTCGATTTTGTGAAATTGGTATTTTTCAAATTTTGGATTTAAAAAAAAAAGGGAACCAGGAACCGAGAATCCTTAAAAACCAAGAATCCTTAAAAAGAATCCTTAAAAAATGGGAATCCTTAAAAAAAATTGGAAATCCTTAAAATACTGGGAATCCTTTGAAAAATTAGGAATGAGGAACCCTTAAAAAACCAAAATCCTTAAAATATCAGGAATCCTTTGAAAAACCGAGAACCAGGAACCGAGAATCTTTTTATGATTTAAGTTTACAAATGTACACCTTTCTTCTGGTAACCCTATTCCCTACAAGCCATAACTTTTTTATTTTTAAGTATTTTCGAAAAATTCAAAAGGAAAACCCTATTATTTTCCTATACTCTTTCCATCCATGATAAAAAAAATTAACTTTTTGAAAAAATTGAAAAAACCCAAAACCGGAAGTTTGGTGCACAATTTCTTCGCGTATGATAAAACAATTTCTTTGAACCCGAACCCACTTATTTTCTGAGTATCCTCAAAAATTCCAAAATGCAACTCACATTGTTTTTTAGTGTTATACCCATTCATGACAACATTTCAACCATTAAGAATACCAAATTTTGGATTTTGAATTTATGATAAAATTTCAAGTGTTTTGACCATTAAGGTAATTGATTTTGAGGTTTGGTGGACCCAGAGAAACCACAGAGGCCGCAAGGCAAGCTAGAACTAAGCTAAAAAAGAGGGGGTCCCTATTTTTCTAAAAGAAAAATGGGGCATGTTGTGAGACCACACAACACCAGGTGAGGATTATCTCAGATATATATGAATTGCAACACTGAATACAATTAGGCTCACTGCCAAGGACTCACTACCCAAAAAAGGAAGAAAGGCTCACTATCAGGTGGCTCATTGCCAAGAATAAAGAAGATAGAAGAACTATTACAAAGAGATTCACTATCTCAAGGCAACAAGAGAAATCCACCACTGAAACTTTATGCCATCCACAACCTTTGACTCACTGCCTCTAGCATCTTCAAGCACACTAAAAATGTAGAACATTTTGCTCACTACATCAGAGTCATAGGAATTAATCTCACACTCATATCACCACACTTAATCAAATTCACATTTGTGTACACCTTCTAACAATCCACACTCATCTCCAATAATTTTCCTTGCATATATACCATCCACAACCTAAACAATCTCAATTAGGTCAGCCTTAATGAAACGTATGCACCTAAAATGTGCAACACAAAAATAGGTAAGCACCAAACACCTCTATGGTGGAAATACATGAAGGATGACCACACCAAGGGTTAACTAGGACCCAAATCCACATCACCATGCTACATAATACATTCACAATCCACGAGGTATCTCCACAAATAGCACTAGCACGCCTGGTTGGCCAAACCTAAACTAACACTACAATGTTAGAGACCACATACATGCTTCTTTGGGTCACACGAACCACACAACAATACTTCACAACATCCACATAACATCTCAAAATATTCTACACCTCTACCACAACCACTTGAAACTGAGAACACCATCATTTTGTGCAACTAGACATACTCCCACAAAACAAAACTTACTAACCAACCATGTAAAACACCTCAACATCTGAAATCTTAAAGGAGAGAATCTAAAAACAATATAAAAATGTTCTCAAATCTGCAAGATAGGAAACCTTATTGGGAAGAAATGTGAATCAATCTCATTTCTCCTAGACAACCTTCTACACAAATAGACAAACAATCAAACAACAACTTTCACTGCACATCGATCCCAAAACTTGAAACTTCGGGTATAGAACCTCTAAAAACCTCTAATCGTCATATCCAAACTACACAAGCACATCTTCAACCATGAAGAAATGCAGAGCACAACACTGAACACACCTTTGTCACACTACACACTCTTTTATTCAAATATTCTTAAAAGCACTTGGAAACCAAGTGAACTTATTGCAACTACAACTATTAATCATTCCATACATCAATGACAATACTGATGATAGCACCACAACATAGTGCAACACACACTAACAATCTCCCTAACCAACTTAGGTTGAACCAACAAACTCTACAACTATATTATAGGTTGACAACAATGAAAACACCAACAACATTGTGTTGGAATCAATGACAACACCCAAAAAACTCAAGCTTCCAACAATCTCCCCCCTTTTTCATTGATGGAAACACCATCTTTCTAAAAACCATCAATAAAAGCAACCAACAACAACTCTACAACAAGCAACACTCCCCTAACTAGGGTATCTTTCACTCTTCATACTCTCATTCTCTTGCTCCTGAACACTCTCTCCCTTGTGGTCTTCAAACCATATTCTCTTCTACCCTATGGTTTTTCAACCAACTCTCTCCCAAATGACTCTAGTTCTCTCTTGCAATACTCCTCTGAACTATGGTTTTTCAACCAACACTCTCCCCCTTTGACATCATTGGAAAAGGGCCATAAATTCATCCAACTCTCTTTCTTGCATACTTCATATTTTTTATTATTCTTTCTATTTTTTTGTGTTGTACTATTTTTCTCGCCCCCTTTGAAAAAATTCAAAGGGAAACATCTAAAACTTTCACACATCATCTGCATACACCACTTGCAACACCAACAAGAAACTACACTCTCACTCTCTCTACTACACTCACTTTTTTGCATTCTCCCCCTTAGGGGCACAAAATATGATGTCTAAATGCACCAACTAATAGAACTACTACTACCTACTCCCCTTGAGAGGTAGCCTTCAACATCATTCTAGGACCAAGAATGAATCTTGAATGCTCACCTAGACAGATGCACCAACTTATGCATCTAGTTGAGAGGAGGGGTAATAACCCCTAACTTTTGTCAGAGATACTCGAAAGTATCTTTTGGAAGATCCATTTTAAATATATCTACAACTTGATCTTTTGTAGGTACATGCTCCAAATTCACCTCATTCTCTACAAATTTATCTCTTAGAAAGTGATACTAGATAGAGATATATTTTCTTCTTGAATGCATTACCAGGTTCTTTGAGATATTGATAGCACTTGTATTATCACATAAGATAGAAATAGGCTCATCATATGATTCTTTGATATCCTTCAATGTTTTCTTCATCCATAACACATGTGTGCAACATTATTTTGTTTCAATATACTCTACCTCTATAGTAGATAACGACACTGAATCCTGCTTCTTACTCAACCAAGAAATCAATCTATTTCTAAGAAAGAAAGCATCGCCACTTTTACCTCTTCTATAATTTATACATCTTTCCCAATATACATCTATTTATGCACTCAAGGAGAAATCAATATCCTTAGAATAACACAAACCAAAGTTCGGAGTGCCCTTCAAGTATCTAAATATCCTCTTCATTGTTGCAACATGAGATTCTTTGGGATCTTCTTGAAATCTATCCACAAAACAAACTGCATGCATGATATTCGGTCTAGTCTTAGTTAGGTATAATAGTACACCAATCATTGATCTATATTTTCTTTGATCACCCTTAGGAGATTCATCATTTTTTCTCAACTTACAACTAGTAACCATAGGGGTACACACTAGTTTAGAATCCTCCATTTCAAACTTCTTCAACATTTCCTTGACATATTTTGATTGTGAAATGAAAATACCTTTTTTGATTGATTGATTTGTAATCTAAGGAATAAATTCATCTCCTCACACATTGACATCTCAAACTCTTTCTATATTTCCTCTAAAAACTTCTTGCACATACCTTCATTTCCTATAAAGATAATTTCATCCACATACACTACCACGGTCAGGATTTGTTCTCCTTCAACCTTGAAGTAAAGATTGATATATGCAGTACCTTTCCTAAATCCTTTCTACATCAAATACTTATCTAACATTGCTTTCATATCATCCTGATGATGGATCATGGAGTATGATCTGAAACATTGATGTAAAAATATTGACAAAGTTTTATCCAGAAATTGGCACTTGATAACCTTTCTTACCAAGTTCTAGGAGCTTGTTTGAGTCCATACAAACTTTTCTTCAATCTGCAAACCATATCAACATCATCTAATAATTGAAATCATTCTGGTTGTTCAATATGTACCTCTTCTTCCAACTCACCATTCAAGAATGAAAACTTTACATCCATCTAATATACTTTGAGATTTTTCTATGTTGCAAAGGCCAAAAACATTCTAATAGCTTCCATCCTTGCAACTGGAGCAAATTTCTCCTCAAAATATATTTCTTCTACTTGTGAGTGGCCCTTACACACAAGTCTAGTCTTATTTAAGAAAAAAATTCATCCTCATTCAATTTGTTCTTGAAAATCCATTTAGTTCCTATTACATTCTTGTTTGTAGGTCTTGGGACCAATTCCCAAGTCTAATTCTTCTCAATCTATTCCAATTCATCATTCATATTCTTGATCCAATTCTCCTCTTTACATGCCTCAACCACTGTTTCAGGTTCCACCTCTAAAAGTAAATAGAAATTTATGTGTTCCTCTGTTATAACTAATTTCTTCCTTATCAACACAACTTTTCTCTTATCTCCAATGATCTGATATTCAGAATGATTCTTTTGCACATACTTATAAGTCTTAGGGATCCTTTTTGAGCTTCTTCCTCTTCAACTATCATCTATTTTTCCTTGTCTTCATCCTTTTCTTCTTCACTGCAAGGGGATTCATCAGATTCATATCCTTCTATCAGTACAAAACTCTATAATGGTTCTTCATCCACCTTAAGACTTACAATTTCAACAATATTCTTTAACCTTTTATTATAGCACCGGTAAGCTTTGCTTCTTGTAGAGTATCCAAGAAATATTCCTTCATCAAATCTTGCATGAAACTTTCCTAAGCTTTCTTCATCTCTTTTGATATAGCATTTTCTTCCAAAATTTTTGAAATACTTTATAGTAGGAGGTCTACCATACCATAACTCATAGGGAGTCTTTGAAATTTTCACTCTTGCTTGACCTCTGTTAAGAATGTAGATTGCATTATGAATTGCTTCTCTCCAATAGACATCTAGTAGATTTGCCTCCTTCATTAGTTTCCTAGTTTCTTCTTGAATTGTTCTATTATTTCTCTCCCCAACTCCATTCTACTAAGGAGTCGTAGGAGCTAACAAATGCCTCTTTATTCCTTGATCTTCAAAACAATTGTTAAAATCATTGGAGGTGAACTCACCACCTCTATCGAACCTTAAGCACTTGATTTTTACATCCATTTCATTCTCAATCATGAACTTAAATGCTTTGAACTTACCTAGGGATTCTGATTTTTCTTTAATAAATGTCATCCAAGTCATTCTAGAATAATCATCAATCAATAGCATGAAATAATTATCCCCATGTGAGCTTCTTATTCTAGTAGGTCCACACAAGTCTATATGCACCAACTCCAAAGGACCTGCAATAGAATATTCTTTAGTCTTGAACCTCTTCTTAGTTTTCTTTCCAAAATGACATTCCTTGCATATTGCATTGATAGGCTTTGTAATCTTTGATAGATCTTTGATATCACCAATAGAGTTGATCTTCAATATGCTATCAAAATTAATGTGACCAATTCTTCTATACCATAGCCAACTTTAATTGATTTGAGACATAAAACACTTTGCACTACCTTTGAGCTAATAAACATTACCTTTTGTCCTTGTCCCTACAATAACCAATTCCAGATCTACCTTTTCTTATTTCACAACCACCATCCTGAAACACAAGATTGTATCCTCTACTACACATCTTTCCACACTTAGAAGATTATGTCAGAGACCCTTAACATAAAGAAAATCATTTGTTTTATGCCTGTCATCGAAACTAATTGAACATTTTCCACAAATCATAGTACATGTATCATCACCAACCTTAACAAGACCACCATCATACCTTTGAAGTTTAACAAAATTACTCTTATCAAATGTCATATGATTTGAGCATCCACTTTCAATTATCAAGTAACTTATTTCTTCTCAAGTGCATGAAAAGAAGTCACCATAGTTCCTTCAATGTTATGACTTGTTATTGAAGCACTTTCCTTCACATATCTTTCAATATTATCAGCATTAGTTCCAACTTTTAGAGCCATGAACAAGAATTCATCACTTTCCTCATCGGGATAGTCAGATTCTTCATCATTAAACACACCATTGTCTCTTTCAACATAATAACTCTTTTTCATAAATTTTCCTTTATAATCCTTGCATTTGTCATTTTCAACCTTGATTGGACATTTAGAGGCATAATGACCTATCTTTCCATAATTGAAACATTGAAAGCGTAACCTACCTTTGTATTTGACAGTGGCCTTTTTCAATCTCCTTACAAAATCTTATTCCACATCATCAAGATCATCTGGATCTGATTCATCATCCTTCTCTACTTTGTAATCTTTAAAGGCGGGTTCTTTCATTGTAGCATCTTGACCAAACTCTCTCAATTCAAAAGAAATTAAAGCACCATACATATGATCTCTAGAATAAGTATCCAAATTTTGAGCTTCCTCAATAACAAAAACTTTAGACCTATAAGTTATAGTAAGAGTTCTTAATACCTTTTTCATCACTTCACTTTCTTCCAGCTTACCACCAAGACCATTGATGGCATTGACAACTTCATCAACTCTGAACATGTAGGCATTAATATCTTTATCTTCAGATATGCTTAGGGTTTTAAATTTATTTTTGTAGTTTTGCATCTGTGCTTTCTTGACTTTATCATCTCCTTTATAAATTCTCTCCAACTTTGTCTAGACATCTTTAGAATATTTCAAACTTATCACCTTTCCAAGTTCAAAATCAAAGAGACCGCTTATAATAGCATTCCTTTCTTTATCATTACTCGCATATTCCTTGATTTGATTATCACTTTTCAAAACAACAATAGGCATGATGTCTCATTTTTCAACTGGCTGCTAGACACCAAATCCAAGAAAGACTAGAAAGGACTCCATCCTAGCTTTCTAATAAGTATAATTCATTCCATCAAACATAGGAGATTTGACACCCTTCCTATGCACCATCTGGGTCTACCTCAAGCGATTAAGATTTCTCCAAGGAACCACAACTTTGATACCAATTTTTAGATGCACAGGACAACTGAGATGTGGGGTGAATCTATTGTATACTTAAAAAAATTCAAACCCTCAAATATATTTTCAAACCCTTATCAACTATTAAACCCTTATTATCCATTAGTATAATGTAAACATATGAAACAATAATGTAAACACATCCAAACACATAAGAGCACCATATTTACATGGAAAACCCAAGAAGGGAAAACCATGGTGACGATTATCTCACATTTATGAATTGCTACATTGAATATAATTAGGCTCACTGCCAAAGACACACTTCCCAGAAAAATAAGAAAGGATCACTATCAATTGGCTCACTACCAAGAAGAAATAAGATAGAATAATACTATTACAAAGAGATTCACTATCTCAAGGTAATAGGATAAATCCACCATTGAAACTTTATGCCATATTCAACCTTTCACTCACTGCCTCCAGCAACTTCAAGCACATTGAAAATGTAGACCCTTTTGCTCACTACATCGGAGTTATAAGCATTAAGCTCACACTTAGATCGCCATACTTAATAAAATTCATATCTTTCACACACCTTCTACCAATCCACACTCATCTCTAACAATTTACCTTGCTAATATACCATCCATGACCTAAACAATCTCAATTAGGTCAGCCTTAATGAAATGTATGCACCTAAAACATGAAAAACCAAAATAGGTCAGCACCAAACACCTTGGTGGTGGAAAGAAGTGAAGGAAGACTACACCAATGGTTAACTAGGACCCAAATCCACATCACCACACTACACAATACACTCACAATCCACAAGATACCTCCACAAATAGCACTAGCAAGTCAAATCGACGAAACCTGAACTAACACTAAAAGAGACCACATACATGCTTCTTCAGGTCACATAGACCATAGAATAACACTTCAAAACATCCACACAACATATTAGAATATTCCATAATCATCAAAATACTCTACAATGTTGCCACAACCACTTGAAACTGAGAACACCATCATTTAGTGTAACTAGACATACTGCCATAAAACAACCTTACTAACCAACCATGTGAAACATCTCAACACCTGAAACCTTAAAGGAAAGAAGTTACAAAAAATATAAGCATGATCCCAAATCCATGAGATAAGAAACCTTACAGTGGAGAAATCCGGAGCAATCTCATTTCTCCCAGACAACCTTCTACATAGACAGACAAATAGTAAAGCACAACTTTCACTGCACAATGATCCAAAACCTGAAACTCTAGATATAAAACCTTTGAACACATTTGATCATTATATCCAAACCGCACAAGCATATGTTCAACCATGAATAAATTTTGGAGCACAACACTGAACACACCTTTGTCACACTGCACACTCTTTTATTCTAATATTCTCAAAAGCACTTGGAAACCAAGTGAACTTACTACAATTGCAACTCTTACTCATTCCATACATCAATGACAATACTAATGACAACACCACAACATAGTGCAACACACACAAAAAATATCCCTAACCAACTCAAGCTTCCAATAGACTTTGCAACTATAATGTATGTTGACAACAATAACAACACCAACAACATTGTGTTGACATCAATGACAACACCCAAACCATTGCTTCTACCTCTCATATAGATATTGAGAATTTTAATGGAATTGATAATGAGATGTGGAATTTGAAGGTGGATGATCTCCTTGAAGAGAGAGATCAGTGGTTGGCAGTTTCAAGTGAAAAGAAACCAAAATCAACATCTAATGAAGATTGGAATAAAATGGTCAAGAAGGCATGAGGAACCACTCAATTGTATCTTGTGCATTCTATCCTCTTGAATATTTTAGATGAATCTATTGCATACAAGTTGTGGAGGAGGATAGGTGAAATTTACCAGACTAAAAGTCTAACAAATAAATTACATCTCAAAGGACATTTGTATTCTTTGAAATGAAGGATGGTGATTCTATTGCAGAACATTTAAATTATTTTAATATGATTATAAGTTGGCTTGCATTTGTAGATGTTAAGATAGAAGAAGAAGAAAATTTGTATTTGTTGCTTTGTTCTTTACTTGAAACTTGGGAAAATCTAATTGTTACCATAAGTGGTGGTGGTACAGAACCGAAGATGGATAGTCATATTTCTATACTTATTTCATAAGAAATGAGGATAAATTTCATGAATGCAGGCTCCCAAGATGTCGTGCATGTGTGAGGAAGGTCCAAAGAAAAATGAGTACCTAAAGGGGACAAAAGAGAGACAAGACTAAAGGATATTCTAAGCCCTTGGGAATACCGTAGTAAAGTTTTGGAATTGTGGTAAGAGAGGACATGTGAAGAAGGAGTGCAAAAATGAGAAAAAGAGTTTAGATACTTCCATGAAAAATTCCTTAGAAGATGGTGATTTTGATGCTTTGATTATTTCTTCTAACATTGTAGTAATGATGCTTGAATTATTGATTCAGGTTTCTCCTACCATATGACTCCTCACAAGGAGTGGTTCACTTCATATTCAACTTATGATAGGGAAAAAAAATTCCTTGGTAATAACAACATGAAGAAGATTGTTGGTAAGAGAAAGGTAAAGTTGTGTTTTAGTGGTGGAAGGGTTAAAACCCTTAATGATGTTTTACATATTCTAGGACTTGCAAGAAATTTACTTTCAATATCCAAGTTGAATGATTTTGGAATGCATGTGATATTTTCCAAGTCTAGTTGCAGGTTGGTAAGAGGGAGTTTGGTGATTGCTAAAGGATATTGAATAGGGACTTTGTTTAGGCTGAATGCCTCCATTTTTTGTAACTTTTCCAATGTAATTGACATTGAAAATGCATGTATGTTGTGGCAACATAGATTACGTCACATAAGTGAAAAGGGGCTTAAGACCATTTTGAATAAAAACTTGGTTGATGGTATTTCTAATTATTCTATTGGAAAAAATGGTTTTCGTGAGCATTATGTGTTTGGTAAATAGGATAGATCATCATTTCTTATTCAAACTAATAAAGCTAAGAGATTATTAGAGATCATTCATTCAGATGTATTTGGACTAGTGGATGTTGACTCTTTTGGAAAATCTTGTTATTATGTCAATTTCATTGATGATGTCTCAAGATACACCTGGATTTATTTCATGCATGCAAAATCTAAGGTTTTTAGTAAGTTTAAAGAATCAAAAGCCTTAGTTGAGAAGAAAACAGATTACAAGATAAGGGTGTTGAGATCTAACAATGGGGGTGAATATTGTTCTAGGGAATTTAATGAGTTTTGTAAGAATACAGGTATTATTCGACAAAAGACTACTCCTTATTATATTTAAGGGCATTTGGTTGTGAGGCTTTTTTTCATGTGCCTCAAGAGAAGCATTGTAAATTGGATCCAAAAGCACAAAAATGAATCTTTGTTGGTTACAGTGAGAATGTAAAAGGTTATAAGATTTGGAATCCACTAACCTGTAAAATGGTTTTCTCTAGAGATGTGAATTTTAGGAATTTTAGAGCTTACTTGGGTGAAGAACAACCTTGAAGGAGAAAGATAAGAAAAAAATAGTGCACTTCAAGATAAATATAGAAAATCAGGAAGATGCACATGTGGAAGAACAACCAGGTGGATTTGAGGATGGAGAAGAAGAAGAAGGTTTAAAGATTTTAGATGATGTGTAGGATGAGCATGTAGAAGAAGAAGAGTAGCAAGAACCCCTTACTCTTACCTTGATAAGATCCACAAGACAACGAAATCCAATTGATAGGTATAGCCCATCTAATTATCATTGTCTATTTTCTTTGTTGAGTACTGATGATGAACCTAGATCCTATATGGAGGCTCTTTCTTTAGAAGAGAGTGAGTCTTAGATATAGATCAAGCAAGAGGAGATGATGGCTTTGGATAGTTGTGATACATGGGATCTTGTGAGTTTTCCCAAAGGAAGGAATCCCATTGGTTGCAAGTGGGTATTTAAAATTAATTTAGTGTAGATGATCTATTCGAGTGGTACAAGGCCAAATTGGTGGCCAAGGGCTACTCCCAGAGAGAGGGAGTTGATTTTGGGGAAATTTTCTCTCTTGTTGATAAGTTAAATTATATTATATTCCTATTATCTATTGTTGTTGCTTATTATTTTGAAATAGAGAAAATGGATGTTAAAACTACTTTCTTGTATGGGGATCTTGAGGAAGAAATTATATGCAGTAGCTTAACAATTTTGTTGTGAAAGGAAAAGAGCACTTGGTTTGTAGGTTAAAAATATCTTTATATGGTTTGAAACAATTTCCCAAGATGTGGTATGATAAGTTTGATGCCTTTGCATTGATGTTGGGTTTTGTTAGGAGTGAGAAGGATCATTGTGTTTACATTAAGGTTATTGATGATCAAATACTAATCATTGTCTTGTATATTGATGACATGTTTATGAGTAAGAAGGTGATGATTATGGATCTTAAGACTAAATTTTTTGGTACATTTGATATGAATGATTTGGGGGCTTAAAAATATATCCTTAGGATGGAGATCAATAAGGATCAAGCTCACATAAATCTTTGGTTAAGTCAGAGTAAGTATATGTCGATACCATTTTGCAGAGGTTTAGTATGTATGACTGTAAACCAGTAAATATTCCATTTTTGGTTGGTACTAAGTTGATTTTAGAAATGTGTCCTAATTTTGATGATGATTTTGAAGAGATGTCTAACATTTCTTATCCTAGTGTCGTTAGTAGTTTGATGTATGCAATGGTTTTCACTAGACTAGATATAACCCAAGTAGTGGGATTTTTGAGCAGGTTTATGTCTAATCCTAGTAAAGAGTATTGGACTTTGTTAAGAGGGTTTTTAGATATTTTTTTGGTACTTCATATTACTATTTAGTTTATCATGCTACTGATGATGTGGCTAAGTCACTAGACATACAAGGTTTTGTTGATGTAGATTGGGCAGGTGACTTGGATAGTTGAAGGTCCACTAGTGGCTATGTTTGTACTTTGTTTGGAGCTATAGTGAGTTGGATGAGTTAGAGGAATCCTACAATTGCATTGTGCACAACTAAAGTAGAGTATATGGCTGCTACACATGCCTCTAAGGAGGTGGTTTGGTTACAAAGACTTGGTAATGGTATTGGTTTTGATTTCAAGATAGTGAGGATTGGATGTGATAGTCAGAATGCCACATGTTTAGCCAAAAATCCTATGTATCATACTCATACTAAGCATGTTACTGTTAAGTATCACTTTTTGCAAGAAACAATTGAGAATGGTAAGGTTTTGATTGAGAAGGTTGATAGTTAGGATAATATTACAAATTCTCTTATGAAGCCAGTAACCATAGATAAGTTATATTGGTACAAGAAGGCCATGGGCCTTGATCACTATACTTGATTGCATGTTTTATTTGTATCTCATGGATGTAATTGCAATCTATAATGTCAAGTGGGTGAATGTTAGGATAGGTGACATTATAATTTCTATCCTAAGTTGATAATTGTGTGTCTCCACACTCTTTGGAAAGTGTTTTAGAGGACATTAGGGATAAAAAAACATTTATTTATTTTTATGAGAAATTGTAATTTCATTTAAAGAGGTGGACCCACTATGGTGATAGTTATAGAACATCCCAAGAGCATATTCCCTTTGGAAATCCAACTTATGGGTGGAGACCACTTTGCAATGCATGTCCTTGCATGTTTTGCATGGTGGGGTGCCCAAGTTTGTATGTTGGTGTATGTTCTTGCATGAAGTCATCAAAGCCATCAGAGATTTATGGAGCACTAGGTATTGACCAATTCTCATTGGCTATGGGTTAGGCACCCATGTGAAGGTTGTGTGATCATTTAATATTTTTCACCATGTTTATGGGTTCTCCACTAAGGGGGCATGGGTTTTTCCAGGTGGTTTTACTTATTCTTTCGAGATACCATTTGTGGTATTTTATCCCACAAACTTCTATATATAAGAGCATTGTGATGGTGGTTTGTAGAGTTTGGGTAAGTGCAAGAAGTTGGGTCCACTTTTAGCGAAAGTGTCATTTTTCAACTTTAAAACAGGTACCCATTCATTTTTTAGAATAGGTGCCCATTTTAAAGTGGGCACTCATTCCAAACAATTTGAAAGTCATAATCCATGTTTTTAATTTGGATTTAGGCTCATAAAAGACATGGTAACCCAACCCTTAGCCTTGGACCTACAAGTACAAGATCATGGCAATGTCGAGAGAAAAAATTAACTATGTTAATATGGTTGACAGGCTTTTTTTAAGAATTATTTTGTGAAATTAAAACCCATTATAGATGAGACTTTATAGATTTCAAATATGTAATTTTTTTACAATTAGATTTCTTTTTTTATTTTTTAAATATTTTTTTATGAAACTGATCCATAAACTTAAAATAATAGGTTTACTTATTTTTAATCATTTTTTTATTTTTTACATTTAAAAAAAAATTATATGTCAACAATTTACGGATGATTCTCTTCAATTTGAAAAAAATTAAAAAATGATAAGTTTAGGTCTACTTACGCTTGCCACACATGAGAGGTTTTCAAAACAATAATTATGACCAAAAATAAATAAATAAAAAAAATTACCAAAAAAATATCCTTAACAATCTTCAATGTCTTACAGATCCTTTCCCAAGAGAATTCAAAAAAATAATTTTATTTAGGTCAAAATATGGTTGTTGTACACATGCATGGTATGGTCCTAAAAATATGACTTTTAAATAGTGGTTTTTAGACATGCCTATTGAAAATCAATTTGTATCATCTAGGTATTAAAATAAATTACATATTTGGATACTAGACTCTAAGTACTACATTTCATATTATTGAATTTTTTAAGATTCAATCTTTAAGTGCTTCAAATTTGTAGGTCAAATGTGACAAATTCTGAAAATCAAGAAAAAATGCTTCCACTTTTTGACCAAAAAGTGGACTCAACTTCTTGCACACACCCATTTGTTTGTAGGTTGTCATAGTAAAAAAGTGTTGCTAGAATTTAGAGAGAAGTGTTGTATTGTTGTATCTCATTTGAAGATTAATACACATTGAATATCTTTGGGTGTGGATTTTAATTTGTGCAAGGGTTTCTCCATGTATATCTTGTGTCACTTGTGGATCTCAACTTGTGGTATTGCTGATTTTCTTTCATGTTTGGAATTTTTAATCACATGATACATTTTTGGTAATCTTGTAAATATAATTTCAAATTTACAAACCACTTTATTGAGTTTTATTGCTTCAAGTTTTACCTTGGATTTCCAACAGACATGATATCTATGATGATCATGTATGATGAATGATGCGAGATTCTATTGATAGTTTATGGATGTAGTATGAGATGCAATATTTTTGTGTGTCATGATACTTAGATAGAAATGTTAGTAGGATAGAATAGAAGAATGGGTGATTTAGATAGAATAGAATGAAATGAGATAAAATTAATTATGTTGATCAAGAGCCCAACAAATATATGATTATTAGATGGATTCAAGATTTTATTGGATATGTGATGAGATAATATAGATTCTTTTGATTTTTACTTTTAGATTATTCTAAATAATGTAGATAAATTTGTATTTTGATATAGCAAGTAGACACAATGCACCAAGGTATGAAGAACTAGGGTGACGTTGTATCTATTTCATGTACTTTGACTCTGCAAATAGATAGGAGTATCCTTGTTCATACCTGACATACAAAAACCTTATTTGATCATGTGAGATAATGAAGCCATTGAAGCAAGTAGATAAATACACAAAAGGTATATAAAGAACCTAATATGCACTAGCCATTGTATTACTCAAGACTATCCCTACACACATAAGGTAAGTATTTGCCGAGGTTGTATTACAAGAACATCCAAAAAAACAATAGATGAAAGCAATGACCATGCCCCATTATGTACCCCTCTAGACACACCAAGATATTGAAGATCAAGGCAGTCTTGAGTGAGCGATGGAATGAGACAAAAGATAAAACCAAAAGAAAACTAGCTAACGAACACATCAATTCCATCATATCACTTTCCAAAGAAAGTTTAAGTTCAAGGTAATATTTAAAATGGTGTCTATTGTAGGAAAGATACCTATTAAGGCATTTATTGGTTGTTGATTTAGAATTTTTTAGGATGTTGACATGAAATCTTGTTGATAGGTTTTGACAATGATCAAGACTTATGATTTTGTGTGAACATTTGTGTTTCAATAATTGTCGTACTTGCTTTTATTTATTTTGTTAAAGATGAGGTTGACAATAGGTTTATTATGGATGATAATTTTATTACGATTGGATGAGTGAGATGGGGTGATGAATGGTTTGTTTTTTTTCAAAAAAATTTCCAATGTTTTTAACTTTTTTTGCAATATCATCTTGTTGGTGTTTCAAATCGCACCTCTGGAATGCATTTTGGAAACGGATAGCTATGTGCAGTAAACTATTATTCGAATTAGGAGGGGAAGCTCCCTCTTTTGCTGAGTTGCATAAAGAAAGTAAACTAAACTTAATTTTGCCTATCTTTTTGGTTCAGCTACGAGAACACAAGGTTATAGAACACTAGATGTTGCACCTGAGGTTTTCCCTTTAATGAAACTTGACAACTACAACTTAACTTACGCTAAAACGTTTCTATCCTCTCAAGTAAACGCAAAGCAAGAGAGTTTAGAAATGGACGAGGTTGATTTTCCGACAAAGATACTTGAATAAACTTTCCTCAACATACATCTACTAAATTTCAATGCAGGCTGAAAAAAGAGATCATAAAAGTATTACACAAATAACGAAAATATGAGACTTTATTTCAAGGGAAGCAAAGCAAGCTTCAAGATTTTATTTCCTCACACTTCTAGAACAAAACGATAAACTAAAATCTGAGATATTTATATCGAGGCAGCAAAGCACACTCAGGATTTTATTTACTCAAACTTCTAGCACAAAGATTACAATTTCGGGACAACAAGTTGTAGAAAAATACTTGCAACACATGATCAACCAGATTACAATTGACACAAAAACATGCACTAAACAAGGATTTGCAGCTAAGGAGGCATGCAAAATTTCTCTTTACACAAAGTGAACTGACACTAATTGATAACAAACATGAAGGCATAAGCTCAACGATTTTGTTATCACAAGCACCATTAAACTAAAATGAGAAAACACTGCTCTTATTTATACACAAGCAAAGGAGTAGGGAACCCTAAAATCTCCTTGCTTTTACAACTAAGACTTTCCAACATGCAAGATTTATTTCTAAACCTAAAACAAGAAAAAACATCTAAAACCTAAGAAAGCATGTAAAATAGGAAATGCCAACTCATTGCATTTGTTTTCCTTCTTCTTCAAAGAATGGATAAGAATTGAGACAAGAATAGAAAGAAAGCGTGAGATAAGAATGGAAAGAAAGCTTGGAGAAAGCTTCTAGAAGATTGTTTCTTTAAATCTCTATCACATCCACCAAAAGTGGGAAATTGCCTCTCTATCAGGAGTGTCAATACTATCTATAGCCATATTCCATTTTTTTAAGATCTTCTCCCTTTTTGCAATCAAACTTAGAGAATATTTGACGTCATCAGCTTCTTTATGAGTTTTGTTCTTCAAAAACATCGCTGCCCCAAAAGATGACTCACTAATTGATAATTTGGCAGCTCTGTAACTTTATGCTTCTAGCACTTCTCTTGATTCTCCCATTGAAGAGTTTTGCACAACTTGTTGTGACACTTGTCCTTTTGCTCATACCACTCCCTCTGCACGTTCTTCAACTGAGATGATGACATTTTATGTCCATGATGGTACTAAAAAGCACTGTCCAACATTGTTCATTCAGATAATTATGATACAACACTTCTTTGGCTTTGAATTCAATGGGAGAGTACTTCATGCTGAAAAACTTGAAGATTGATTGTAAACTTGACTATACTCGGACAAATTTTGTACAACTTTTTATTTTTCGCTTGTTGATTTTCTTCGCCAAACGGATGAATTTTTTTGGAAATTTTTCTAAGATATGGGTTTAGTTTAGAATTTCGTTACAAGAAAACCCAGATCATTCGTTTTTGAAAATTCTGTATGAAAACTAAAAAAGCAGCAAACCCTAATTTTCTTCGAAAAAGCAGAAAAAGTTGACATTTGGGTATTGTTCATGAGCATATTATGGATGAAACTAGTTGATTAGATTTTGAAAACCTCGAAGTTTCACTGAAAAAGAAAACACTTGAAGTTTCTCTGAAAAAGCCGTGATATGGGTTTTCTCGAGAGGAATATTTGAGATAGACCCAGAAGATTGGAAGTTGTAAAATTTGAAGTTTTCTCTAACATGCAAAATAAAAAGTAGCTGCTGCAACCTTGAGAAAATTCTTCAAAAATTATCCAGAAGATAGAACTAGTATAAACCTGCTCGCTGAAAATTGAAAACAATGGCCTCCTTCTTCAAAGATTTGATGTTCTGGATGAAAAAATATGAAAAAGAAAGCTTTCTTGAGTGTTGATCTGAAAATTTATTGAAAAACCAGCAAGTTAAACTCTTGAATCTTGAAAATAAGGGTTTGAAGTTGCTGCTCTAGTTCTCCTTGAAGACCACCTACAAGAAAATAATGAATAATGAAACACAAAGGTGCCTTAAATATGCTTTGCCTTGAGAAAATAACTTTCTTTTGCCCTAATTCTTCAAATCCCTAATTCAAGATTGTGCAATGAACTTAGACTTTGTCTTCATCTTCAATTTTTCAAATTTTCAAAAAATTGACTAAGGCATTGGAAGTTGGGCACCCTTCTTGGCTAGAGGTGACTATTTCACTTAGACTTAACCATTTTTTCATCATTTTCAACTTTCACTCAATTTTCAACCCTAGTTTGATTCTAATTTTTGGCCTCTAGATTGATCCGACGAACGAGCTGAATGATTCATCGCAGAGCTTGGTCAAATGTGATGACATTGTTCTATTGACATCTTTTGATATAAACTTCATTTGACTCTTCAAAAATTCAGGTGCCTCTCTACTCCAAGGGCGCCCACTTTCTCCAGTGTTAGCCATTTTCATGATCTTCAAACTTTGCTTGTCTTATGACCTTCAGATGAATTCATGATTCTGGGTGGTATACTGGTCAGATTGACTAGCTGACGGATTCACTGGATAGCTAAGAAGATTCTTGGAGGGGTCTCTTGGACACTTAATCTTTGAAAACTGACATTTGATGGCTCTAAATCCTAGGTGCCCTTCTCCTTCAAGGGCGCCCATCTCCTCCAGAGATAGTTTTTATTCTAAGTTTTTCATTGTTGCTTGACTTTTGTTGTTTCATTCACTTTTCCTTCTTTGTTCAACCTACAATAGTTTTTATTCTTTTTTCACTGTTGCTTGACCTTTGTCGTTTCATTCACTTTTCCTTCTCTGTTCAACCTGCATCATCTAATGACTGCCTGCTCCGACGGACATGTTGATGATTGTGTTGGACAACTTGATCAAGTCTGACAAAGCCACATTGGAGGTGCTTTTTGCAACTTCTATCATTTGACTTCTTAAAAAATTGGGCGCCCTTCTTTCCGAGGGGCGCCCATGTTCACCAATGTTAGAATATTTCCATCGTTTTTACCTTCAGAGTTTTAAACACCTCTCATCATGGCCCTTGTTTGATCTAGTTTTGCCGACGGCTGAGTGATCAGACGAGTTGACGCAGACATCCATTGTGAAGCTGGTGAGAAAATGAATAACATTGCCTGGGGAAGCCAACCCTAACTTCATTATCTGATCCTTCAAAAAGATGGGCACCTATTCTCCTCAGGGGCGCCCAAGTTTGGCAGACTTAGAAATTTTTTTGCAAATTTCAAAAATCTTCCTCGTTTGACGTGTTTGCCTTGGCCTCGACTGTCGGATACAAAAAAAATCTTAAGGCATGGGAGTATAGGTGCCCTTCTTGACTGCAAGCACTTGGATTCACCAGAGTTAGCCAATTTTTTGCATTTTCCAACTTTTTCAGCTTCTACTCTCTTTTCTTTATTCCTCATTTTTCATGCACGTTTCTCGTTGACAGCTTTTTTTTTATCCTTGAACGTCTGATTCTGACACCTGGCAACTGACTGACCTCCATTGATAACCTTGATTCTCCAGAAGAAGCTTCTGAAAAAGCAGAATAGACCCACTAGGGCAAAACTGATATTTTCGTGATTTTGACTGCACCAGCCTGATGAAGAAGTATTTTAAGCCAATCAAAATCAGTCTCAACCCTAGAAGCCAAACTTTCTATTTTCAAAAAATTTTGCAAGCATTTGTTTCAAAAGAAACCCAGAAAAAGCTTCTATTTTTAGAAAACTGCTAAAAATAGAAATTTTTCTAAAATTTAGGGTTGAAAATTTGAAATTTGGGTATTGTTGGTTTGATCGTTCTGAACTGACCCAGATTGTCAGATTTTGAAAATTTCAAGGTTTTGACCTCCATGCAAGACATACAAACCCCAATTTTGACCTTTTTGACAAAGTTAACAGTATTTGGACTCATTTCTTCAAAATGCCTAAGTGTAGCAAAAATTTTAATTTGGGGTACAACATTGGCTCTGTCTAGGGACCATGTTGGATAATTTCGGCATAGGAGAATCGTAGAATCTCTGGATTTTCAGCATAGACTAGTGCCTTGTCCATTGGGTAGTGAAGTTGGCATTACATCCTAATCACCTATTTGCAAAACTTTCCCTAAGTCACCTGTGACCAAACTTCCTAGCATCACCTAATAGTTGGAATTTCCTAGATAATCAGCTAAAACAAGACTCTTAATCACCTAAAACATGACGAAACTATTATGAGAAAGGGAAACACAACATTATGAAGGGAAAAATTACATAAAGGGGAAACACATTACGAAAATATAAAGGAAAATTATTTATAGAAATTGTCATTTTTTCCTAAAAGGATTTACTTCTCTTCTCATGGGAATTATAGGAGACAAAATTTTCAGGATGAAGGTTCTCATATCTTCATATATCTTGGCAGAGGCACCTTGACTCATGTCTTCATATGCCCAAGCAATGGCTCTTTGATAAAAGTCAAAATATGGCACAAAGAGGGAAGCAGGTACCAATGAGTCGCCAACTTTGTTGTTGTTCATCCTTGGGATGTCTCTGATGTTGATCTTCGAGATGTCTTTGATGTCAATCTCTTCAAACCAATCTATCACGTTCCAAACCCGATTTCTATAGTGCCATAGGTGATCCTTTCTGACCTAAAAATATCCTTTGATTGGTTCATCGGTTAGCTCCACATCGCCTTTAACACATAGAAATTTGATTCCCATGTCTTCAACATGTTTGAGGCCTAACAAAAGCACCTCTTTTTCAGCTTCAGTGAATTCCAATTGCAGCAATTCTTTAGGATAGATGATCATTTTCCCTTCTTCTAACCCTACAGCTAAACAATCCCCATCTAAATGCATTGTCCATAACTTTATATCCTCTATCAATCTTATTTCAAAACATGCAATGTTATGGTCTTCAATTCCTATTTTTGACAGCGTTACGCAATTACCAAGACTTGTTTCTTGATATAGTTGGGTTGGGAGGGTTGGAATTTTAACCACTATGAATTGTGATCTAGGCTCAAGTTCTATCTTGATTCTGCCTTCCTTCACAGGAATGGTTGCAGACGACCAGTCTAACTGCATTGCACCACCAAGATCTTTGTAAAAGCTCTGACTCAATAACATCTCATAGCCAACTGGAATATCATCCACTAGAATATTCATCTTTATCTTTTTCTATGGGAAAGCTACCAACCTCACTCGAGCGTCCTCCAATTGTCCAACCAACGACACTAACTTAGATTCAAGTGAATAACACTCATCCTGAGTTTTTGTGCATGAGAGTCCCAATGCATTCATCACTTGTAGAGGTATGATATTTTCAGGGGCTCTTGAATCAATGATACAATTGCTCAATTTAAACCCTCCTATATACAAAGATATATAGAAAGGTTTAGGCTTTTCTTTTGCTGGAATAGATGACTCGAGAAATATAGGCTACATTGAAGCTCCTTTCTTTACATGTATTATTATGTCTAGTTGCAAAGGATGATCACGAAGATACTCCAGCTATGAAATCTGCACCTTAGTCTTCATCAATGGAGTTTACAATGTCAAAATTTGCTAAGGATGGGTCCTGAGCAATTGCTTCCTTAGCTTGTTCTTCAGCTCTTGGCCTTTCTTCTTCTTCTGTTTGCGCTTTCAAGTGTCGAGCAGTTGTAAACATGGGCATTAAAGGTCTTCTATGATTTACTTCAAGAAAGTAGTGGCAAAGGTCTTCTTTTTCTTCAATAATGGGTTCAAAATACACTGTTGTGGAGTCACCATCGAAGTTATCCGTCTGTGGTGAGACAAAATTCGAACTTGATGTAGGGACAAAATTGGAACTGGGTGCAGCTTTAGTATATCCCATGATCTGATTCATTCTTATATTTTAAGGACATGTAAAGCTGGTATGTGCATCAATGTCATGAAAAGAACAAAATATCACTTTTTGTACAGCTTCAATCATTGGTCTCGGTGGAGGTGCTGGCAACCTTGGATGAAAATCATTTCTCTTTGGCTGGTATGGCTATTGAGCTGGAGATTTGATAGAATCTATTTTCATCAAGCTGGAAGTAACCATATTATCCTCCAACTCAATGGAGTGTTCTTGCGCATCCATCAATTATGTGTGTCTTTCTGTCTTGAGGAAGAAGGCTATCTCTGATGGAAGAGCGTTTATGAAGCAGCTCATCAAAATCTTTTGTGATGGATTAAGTGTAGAAGAAAGTCATGTAACAAGATGATTAAATCTTGCTACAAATTCCCTCATGTGCTCATTGTGCTCCATCTTTGATTTTGAAAGCTGGGCGAACAACCAATGATTGTCTTCGACGGGCTTAAATCTCGCCAAGAATTTGTCGCTCATAATTGCCCATCTTGTGATAATCCCCACCTCCAGGTGATTGAACCAATCAGCAGCATTCCCGACAAGAGTCTCCACAAAGAGACATACTGCAATGTCTTCATGTGCCACGTGCAAAATTCCACAAGTCATTGAGAAGGCTAAAATATGATCATCATTTTGAGTTCCATCGTCGTGAAACCACGGAAAGTGCTTCCTTGACCCCTTAGGTAATTCATGATATTCCTACAAAGCCAAACGTCCAATGATGTTACCCTAAGGAAATGGGGGTGATCGTCTTAGATTCCTACCAGTATTATTGTTATCACCCATTGCTCCTAGATGGATCACGCAATAGGGTGCCAGATGTTTATTCTCATGTCATAAAGCATACATCTTTTTGAAGTTTTATGCCTCGTGCCCCACGATGGGTGCCATAAAATTGTTTGTGTTTCAAATCAAACCTCTAGAATGCATTTTGGAAATGGACAGCTATGTGCAGTAAACCGCTCTTTGAATTAGTAGGGGAAGCTCCCTCTTTTGCTTAGTTGCATAAAGAAAGTAAACTAAACTTAATTTTTCCTATCTTTTTGGTTCAGCTGTGAGAACACAAGGTTATAGAACACTAGATGTTGCAGCTGAGGTTTTCCCTTTAATGAAACTTGACAACTACAACTTAACTTACATTAAAAAAATTCTATCCTCTCAAGTAAACGCAAAGCAAGAGAGTTTAGAAATGGACGAGGTTGATTTTCTGACAAAGATACTTGAAGAAACTTTCCTCACCATACATCTACTAGATTTCAATGCAGGCTAAAAAATGAGATCATAAAAGTATTACACAAATAACGGAAATATGAGACTTTATTTCAAGGGAAGCAAAGCAAGCTTCAAGATTTTATTTCCTCACACTTCTAGCACAAAACAATAAACGAAAATCTGAGATATTTATATTGAGGAAGCAAAGCACGCTCAGGATTTTATTTACTCAAACTTCCGGCACAAAGATTACAATTTCGGGACAGCAAGTTGTAGCAAAATACTTGCAACATGTGATCAACCAGATTACAATTGACACAAAACACATGCACTAAACAAGGATTTGTAGCTAAGGAGGCATGCAAACTTGCTCTTTACACAAAGTGAACTGACACTAATTGATAACAAACATGAAGGCATAAGCTCAACGATTTTGTTATCACAAGCACGGTTAAACTAAAATGAGAAAAAATTGCTCTTATTTATACACAAGCACAGGAGTAGGGAACCCTAAAATCTTCTTGCTTTTACAACTAAGACTTGCCAACATGCAAGCTTTATTTCCAAACCTAAAACAAGATAAAACATCTAAAACCTAAGAAAGCATGTAAAATAGGAAATGCCAACTCATTCCATTTATTTTCCTTCTTCTTCAAAGAATGGATAACAATTAAGACAAGAATAGAAAGAAAGCATGAGATAAGAATGGAAAGAAAGCTTGGAGAAAGCTTCTAGAAGATTGTTGCTTTAAATCTCTATCACATCCACCAAAAGTGGGAAACTGCCTCTCTATCAGGAGCGTCAATACTATCTATAGCCATATTTCGCTTTTCTAAGATCTCCCTGATTTGCAATCAAACTTAGAGCATCTTTGACATCATCAGCTTCTTTATGAGTTTTGTTCTTGAAAAACATCGTTGCCCCAAAAGATGACTCACTAATTGATAGCTTGGCGGCTCTGCAACTTTATGCATCTGACACTTCTCTTGATTCTCCCACGGAAGAGTTTTGCACAACTTTTTGTGGCACTTGTCCTTTCACTCATACCACTCCCTCTGCACATTCTTCAACTAAGATGATGACATTTTATGTCCATGATGGTACTAAAAAGCACTGTCCAACATTGTTCATTCAGTTAATTATGATATAACACATGTTTGGCTCTGAATTCGATGGGACAGTACTTCATGCTGAAAATCTTGAAGATTGACTGTAAACTTGACTATACTCGTACAAATCTTGCACAACTTTCTATTTCTAACTTGCTGATTTTCTTCGCCAAACAGGTGAATTTTTTTGAGATATGGGTTTAGTTTAGAATTTCGTTACAAGAAAACCCAGATCATTCATTTTTGAAAATTCTGAATGAAAACTGAAAAATTAGCAAACCCTAATTTTCTCTGAAAAAGCTGACATTTGGGTATTGTTCATGAGCATATTATGGATGAACCCAGTTTACTAGATTTTGAAAACCTCGAATTTTCACTGAAAAAGCAACCACTTGAAGTTTCTTTGAAAAAGTTGTGATATGGGTTTTGTCGAGAAGAATATTTGAGATAGACCCAAAAGATTGGAAGTTGTAAAATTTGAAGTTTTCTCTGATATGCAAAATAAAAAGTAGCTGCTGCAACTTTGAGAAAATTCTTAAAAAATTATCAAGAAGATAGAACTAGTATAAACCAACTCGCTGAAAATTGAAAACAATGGCCTCCTTCTTCAAAGATTTGATGTTTTGGATGAAAAAATATGAAAAAGCAAGCTTTCTTGAGTGCTGATCTGAAAATTTATTGAAAAACCAGCAAGTTAAACTCTTGAATCTTGAAAATAAGGGTTTGAAGTTGCTACTATGTTTCTCCTTGAAGACCACCTACAAGAAAATAATGAATAATGAAGCACAAAGGTGCCTTAAATATGCTTTGCCTTGAGAAAACAACTTTCTTTTGCCCTAATTGTTCAAATCCCTAATTCAAGATTGTGCGATGAACTTAGACTTTGTCTTCATCTTCAAGTTTTCAAATTTTCAAAAAATTGACTAAGGCATTGGAAGTTGGGCACCCTTCTTGGCTAGAGGCGACTATTTCACTTAGACAACCATTTTTTCATCATTTTCAACTTTCACTCAATTTTAAACCCTAGTTTGATTCTGATTTTTGGCCTCCAGATTGATCCGATGAATGAGCTAAATGATTCATCATGGAGCCTGATCAAATCTGATGACATTGTTCTGGAGACATCTTCTGATAAAAACTTCATTTGACTCTTCAAAAATTCAGGTGCCTTTCTACTCCAGGGGTGCCCACTTTCTCCAGTGTTAGCCATTTTCATGATCTTCAAACTTTGCTTGTCTTCTGACCTTCAGATTAATTCACGATTATGGGCATTATACTGGTCAGATTGACTAGCCGATGGATTCATCGGATAGCTAAGAAGATTCTGGGCGGATTCTCCTGGACACTTCATCTTTGAAAACTGACATTTGATGGCTCTAAACCCTAGGCACCCTTCTCCTTCAGGGGTGCCCATCTCCTCCAGAGATAGTTTTTATTCTGATTTTTTCACTGTTGCTCGACTTTTGTCGTTTCATTCACTTTTCCTTCTTTGTTCAACTTGCAACATCTGATGACTACCTACTCCTACAGACGTGCTGATGATTGTGTTGGACAGCTTGATCAAGTCTAACGAAGTCACATTGGAGGTGCCTTCTGCAAATTCTATCATTTGACTTCTCAAAAACTTGGGTGCCCTTCTTCCCCTGGGGCGCCCATGTTCACAAGTGTTAGAATATTTTCATCGTTTTTACCTTCAGAGTTCTAAACACCTGTCATCATGGCCCCTGTTTGATCTGGTTTTGCCGATGATTGAGTGATCGGACGAGCTGACAAAGACATCCACTGTGAAGCTGATGAGAAATTGAACAACATTGCCTGGGGAAGCCAACCCTGACATCATTATCTGATCCTGCAAAAAGATGGGCACCTATTCTCCTCAAGGGCGCCCAAGTTTGGCAGACTTAGAAACTTTTTTGCAAATTTTAAAAATCTTCCTCGTTTGACGTGTTTGCCTTGGCCTCAACTACCAGATACAAAAAAATTCTAAGGAATGGGAGTATGGGCGCCCTTCTTGATTGGAGGCGCCTGGATTCACCAGAGTTAGCCAATTTTTTGCATTTTCCAACTTTTTTAGCTTCTACTCTCCTTTCTTCGTTCCTCATTTTTCGTGCACATTCCTCATTGACAACTTTTGTTCGATGCTTGAACATCTAATTCTAAGACCTGGCAGCTGACTGGCCTCCAATGATAACCTTGATTCTCTAGAAGAAGCTTTTGAAAAAGTAGAATAGACCCACTAGGGCAAAACTGATCTTTTCGTGATTTTGACTGCACCAACCTAATCAAGAAGTATTTTAAGCCAATCAAAATTAGTCTCAACCCTAGCAGCCAAACTTTCTATTTTTAGAAATTTTCTATTTTTTAAAAAAATTGCATATGTTTCAAAAGAAACCCAGAAAAACCCAAAAACAGTTTCTATTTTTAGAAAACTACTAAAAATAGAAATTTTTCTAAAATTTAGGGTTCAAAAATTGAAAGTTGGTTATTGTTGGTTTGATCATTTTGAATTGACCCAGATTGTCAGATTTTGAAAATTTCAAGGTTTTGACCTCCATGCAAGACATACAAACCCCAATTTTGACCTTTTTCACAGATATAATTGTATTTGGACTCATTTCTTCAAAATGCCTAAGTGTAGCAAAATTTTTAATTTGGGGTACAACATTGGCTCTGTCTGGGGACCATGTCGGATACTTTCGGCATAGGAGAATCGTAGAATCTCAGGATTTTTAGCTTAGACTAGTGCCTTGTCCATTGGGTAGCGAAGTCAGCATTACATCCTATTCACCTATTTGCAAAACTTTCCCTAAGTCACCTGTGACCGGACTTCCTATCATCACCTAATAGTTGGAATTTACTAGAAAATCACCTAAAACAAGACTCTTAATCAACTAAAACACGATGAAACTGTTACGAGAAAGGGAAACACAACATTACGAAGGGAAAAATTACAGAAAGGTGAAACAGATTACGAAAACAGAAAGGTGAATTATTTATAGAAATTGTCATTTTTGCCTGAAAGGCTTTACTTCTCTTCTCATGGGAATTGCAGGAGACAAAACTTTTAGGATGAATATTATCATATCTTCATATATCCATGCAGAGGCACCTTGACTCATATCTTCATACGCCCAAGCAAAGGCTCTCTGAAAAAAGTCAAAATATGGCACAAAGGGGGAAGCAAGTACTAGTGAGTCACCAACTTTGTTGTTGTTCATCCTCGAGATGTCTCTGATGTCGATCTCTGGGATGTCTTTGATGTCGATCTCTTCAAACCAATCTATCACATTCCAAACCTGATTTCTATAGTGTCGTAGGTAATCCTTTCTAACCTGAAAATATCCTTTGATTGGCTCATCAGTTAGCTGCACATCGTCTTTGACACATAGGAGTTCGATTCCCATGCCTTCGGCATGTTTGAGGCCTAACAAAAGTGCCTCTTTTTCAGCTTCAATGAATTCCAACTGCAATAATTCTTTAGGAAAAAATGATCATTTTCCCTTCTTCTGACCCTATAACTGAATAATCCCCATCTAAATGCATTGTCCATAACTTTGTATCCTCTATCAGTCTTCTTTTAGAACAAGAAATATTATGGTCTTAAATTCCTATTTCTGACAGTGTTACACAATTACCAAGACTTGTTTCTTGATATAGTTGGGTTGGGAGGGTTGGAATTTTCACCACTATGAACTGTGATCTAGGCTCAAGTTCTATCTTGATTATGCCTACCTTCACAGGAATGGTCACAGATGACCAGTCTAACTACATTGCACCACCAAGATCCCTGCAAAAGCTCCAACTCAATAACATCCCGTAGCTGGTTGGAATATCAGCCACTAGAATATTCATCTTTATCTTTTTCTCTGGGCAAGCTACCAACCTCACTCGAGCGTCCTCCAATTGTCCAACCAACTGCACTGACTTAGATTCAAGTAAATAACACTCATCCTGAGTTTTTATGCATGAGAGTCCCAATGCTTTCATCACTTGTAGAGGCATGATGTTGTCTGAGGCTCCTGAATCAATGATACAATTGCTCAATTTAAACCCTTCTATATAAAAAGATATATAGAAAGGTTTAGGCTTTTATTTTGTTGGAATAGATGACTCGAGCAATGTAGGTTGCATTGAAGCTTCTTTCTTTACATGTTGTATTATTTTGTCCAGTTGCTCAGGATGATCACAAAGATACTACAGCTATGAAATTTGCACCTTTGTCTTCATCATGGAGTTTACAATGTCAAAATTTGCTAAAGATGGGTCTTGAGCAACTGCTTCCTTAGCTTGTTCTTTAGCTCTTGGCCTTTCTTCTTCTTCCTTCTACGCTTTCAAGTGTCGAGCACTTTTAAACATAGGAATTGAAGGTCTTCTATGATTTACTTCAAGAGAGTAGTGGCAAAGATCTTCTTTTTCTTCAATAATGGGTTCAAAATATCCTACTGTGGAGTTGCCATCGAAGTTGTCCGTTTGTGGTGAGACAACATTCGAACTTGATGTAGGGACAAAACTAGAACTGGGTGCAACTTCAATATATCCCATGATTTGATTCATTCTTATATTTTCAAGAAATGTAAAGTCGGTATGTGCATCGATGTCATGAAAAGAACAAAATAACACTTTTTGTGCAGCTTCAATCATTGGTCTCGGTGGAGGTGCTGGCAACTGTGGCTGAAAATCATTTCTCTTTGGTTGGTATAGCTGCTGAGCTAGATATTTGATAGAATCTATTTTCATCAAGCCGGAAGTAATCATATTATCCTCCAACTCAATGGCGTGTTCTTGCGCATCCATCAATTATGTGTGTCTTTCCATCTTGAGGAAGAAGGCTATCTCTGATGGAAGAGCGTTTATGAAGCAGCCCATCAAAATCTCTTGTGATGGATTAAGTGTAGAAGAAATTCATGTAACAAGATGATTAAATCTTGCTACAAATTCCCTCATGTGCTTGTTGTGCTCCATCTTTGAATTTGAAAGCTGGGCGAACAACCAATGATTGTCTTCGGCGGGCTTGAATCTTGCCAAGAATTTGTCGCTCATAATTGCCCAGCTTGTGATAATCCCCACCTCCAGGTGATTGAACCAATCAGCAGCATTCCCAACAAGAGTCTCTACAAAGAGACATACTGCAATGTCTTCATGTGCCACGTGCAAAATTCCACAAGTCATTGAGAAGGCTAAAATATGATCATCATTTTGAGTTCCATCATCATGAAACCGCAGAAAGTGCTTCCTTGACCCCTTAGGTAATTCATGATATTCCTACAAAGTCAAAGGTCCAATGATGTTACCCCAAGGTAATGGGGGTGATCGTCTTAGATTCCTACCAGTATTATTGTTATCACCCATTGCTCCTGGATGGATCATGCAATAGGGTGCTAGATGGTCATTCTCGTGTCATAAAGCATAAGCTTTCTTGAAGTTTTATGCCTCGTGCCCCATGATGGGCGCTAGAAAACTGTTGGTGTTTCAAATCGCACCTCTGGAATGCGTTTTGGAAATGGACAACTATTGTGCAGTAAACTGCTCTTTGAATTAGGAGGGGAAGCTCCCTCTTTTGCTGAGTTGCATAAAGAAAGTAAACTAAACTTAATTTTGCCTATCTTTTTGGTTTAGCTGTGAGAACACAAGATTATAGAACACTAGATGTTGTAGCTGAGGTTTTCCCCTTAATGAAACTTGACAACTACAACTTAACTTACCCTAAAAAATTTCTATCCTCTCAAGTAAATGCAGAGCAAGAGAGTTTAGAAATGAATGAGGTTGATTTTCTGACAAAGATACTTGAATAAACTTTCCTCAACATACATCTACTAGATTTCAATGCAGGCTAAAAAAGGAGATCATAAAAGTATTACAAAAATAATAGAAATATGAGACTTTATTTCAAGGGCAGCAAAGCAAGCTTAAAGATTTTATTTCCTCACACTTCTAGCACAAAACAATAAATGAACATCTGAGATAGTTATATCGAGGCAGCAAAGCATGCTCAAGATTTTGTTTACTCAAACTTCTGGCACAAAGATTACAATTCTAGGACAACAAGTTGTAGAAAAATACTTGCAACATGCGATCAATCAAATTACAATTGACACAAAACACATGCACTAAACAAGGATTTGCAGCTAAGGAGGCATGCAAACTTTCTTTTTACACAAACTGAACTAACACTAATTGATAACAAACATGAAAGCATAAGCTCAATGATTATGTTATCACAAGCACGGTTAAACTAAAATGAGCAAACACTGCTCTTATTTATACACAAGCAGAGGAGTAGGGAACCCTAAAATCTCCTTGCTTTTATAACTAAGACTTGCCAACATGCAAGCTTTATTTCTAAACCCAAAACAAGATAAAACATCTAAAACCTAAGAAAGCATGTAAAATAGGAAATGCCAACTCATTGCATTTGTTTTCCTTCTTCTTCAAAGAATGGATAAGAATTGAGACAAGAATAGAAAGAAAGCATGACATAAGAATGGAAAGAAAGCTTGGAGAAAGCTTCTAGAAGATTGTTGCTTTAAATCTCTATCACATCCACCAAAAGTGGGAAAGTGTCTCTCTATCAGGAGCATCAATATTATCTATAGCCATATTCCACTTTTCTAAGATCTTCTCCCTGATTTGCAATCAAACTTAGAGAATCTTTGACATCATCAGCTTCTTTATGAGCTTTGTTCTCCAAAAACATCATTGCCTCAAATAAGATTACTCACTAATTGATAACTTGGCGGCTCTGCAACTTTATGCTTCTGATACTTCTCTTGATTCTCCCATGGAAGATTTTTGCACAACTTGTTGTGACACTTGTCCTTTCGCTGATACCACTCCCTCTGCACGTTCTTCAACTGAGATGATGACGTTTTATGTCCATGATGGTACTAAAAAGCACTTTCAAACATTGTCCGTTCAGATAATTATGATACAACACTTGTTTGGCTTTGAATTCGATGGGAGAGTACTTCATGCTGAAAAACTTGAAGATTGACTGTAAACTTGACTATGCTCAGACAAATTTTGCACAACTTTCTATTTTTAGCTTGCTGATTTTCTTCACGAAATGGATAAATTTTTTTGGAATTTTTTTTGAGATATGGGTTTTGTTTAGAATTTCGTTACAAGAAAACCCAGATCATTCATTTTTGAAAATTTTGTATGAAAACTAAAAAAGCAGCAAACCCTAATTTTCTTCGAAAAAGCAGAAAAAGCTGACATCTGGGTATTGTTTATGAGCATATTATGGATCAACCTAGTTAATTAGATTTTGAAAACCTCGAAGTTTCACTGAAAAAGCAACCACTTGAAGTTTCTTTGAAAAAAATGTGATATGGGTTTTGTCAAGAAGAATATTTGAGATAGACCCAGAAGATTGGAAGTTGTAAAATTTGAAGTTTTCTCTGGCATGCAAAATATTAAGCAGCTACTGCAACTTTGAGAAAATTCTTCAAAAATTATCCAAAAGATAGAACTAGTATAAACCATCTCGCTGAAAATTGAAAACAATGGCCTCCTTCTTCAAAGATTTGATGTTCTGGATGACAAAATATGAAAAAGCAAGCTTTCTTGAGTGCTGATCTGAAAATTTATTGAAAAACCAGCAAGTTAAACTCTTGAATCTTGAAAATAAGGGTTTGATGTTTCTGCTATGTTTCTCCTTGAAGACCACCTACAAGAAAATAATGAATAATGAAACACAAAGGTGCCTTAAATATGCTTTTCCTTGAGAAAACAACTTTCTTTTGCCCTAATTCTTCAAATCCCTAATTCAAGATTGTGCAATGAACTTAGACTTTGTCTTCATTGTCAATTTTTGAAATTTTCAAAAATTTGACTAAGGCATTGGATGTCGGGCACCCTTCTTGGCTAGAGGTGACTATTTCACTTAGAATTAACCATTTTTTCATCATTTTCAACTTTTACTCAATTTTCAACCCTAGTTTGATTATGATTTTCGGCTTCCAGATTGATCTGATGAACAAGCTGAATGATTCATCGTGAAGCCTGATCAAATCTGACGACATTGTTCTGGAGACATCTTCTGATAAAAACTTCATTTGACTCTTCAAGAATTCAGGTGCCTCTCTACTCCAGGGGTGCCCACTTTCTCCAGTGTTAGCCATTTTCAAGATTTTCAAACTTTGCTTGTCTTCTGACCTTCAGATGAATTCATGATTTTTTTTGTTATACTGAGCAGATTGACTAGTTGACGGATTCACTGGATAGCTAAGAAGATTCTGGGAGGGGTTTCCTGGACACTTCATCTTTTAAAACTTACATTTGATGGCTCTAAACCCTAGGCGCCCTTCTCCTTCAAGGGCGCCCATCTCCTCCAGAGATAGTTTTTATTCTCAGTTTTTCATTGTTGCTTGACTTTTGTCATTTCATTCACTTTTCCTTCTCTGTTCAACTTGTGACATTTGATGATTGCCTGCTCCAATGGACATGCTGATGATTGTGTTGGACAGCTTGTTTAAGTCTGACAAATTCACGTTGGAGGTGCCTTCTGCAAATTCTATCATTTGACTTCTCAAAAACATGGGCGCCCATGTTCACCAGTGTTAGAATATTTTCATCGTTTTTACCTTCAGAGTTCTAAACACCTCTCATCATGGCCACTGTTTGATCTGATTTTTCCAATGGCTGAGTGATCGGACGAGCTAACGAAGACATCCACTACAAAGCTAATGAGAAACTGAACAATATTGCCTGGGGAAGCCAACCCTGACTTCATTATCTGATCCTTCAAAAAGATGGGCACCTATTCTCCTCAGGGGTGCCCAAGCTTGGCAGATTTAGAAACTTTTTTGCAAATTTCAAAAATCTTCCTCGTTTGATGTGTTTGCCTTGGCCTCAACTGTCAGATACAAAAAATTTCTAAGGCATGGGAGTATGGGCACCCTTCTTGACTGCAGGCGCCTAGATTCACCAGAGTTAGCCAAATTTTTGCATTTTCCAACTTTTTCAACTTCTACTCTCCTTTCTCCATTCCTCGTTTTTCATGCACGTTCCTCATTGACAACTTTTGTTTGACGCTTGAACGTTTGATTCTAACACCTGGTAGCTAACTGACCTCCATTGATAACCTTGATTCTCTAGAAGAAGCTTTTGAAAAAGCAGAATAGACCCACTAGGGCAAAACTGATCTTTTCGCGATTCTGACTGCACCAGCCTAATGAAGAAGTATTTTAAGCCAATCAAAATCAGTCTCAACCCTAGAAGCCAAACTTTCTATTTTTAGAAATTTTATATTTTTAGAAAAATTTCTATTTTTCAAAAATTTTGCAAGTATTCGTTTTAAAAGAAACCCAAAAAAAGTTTATATTTTTAGAAAAATACTAAAAATTAGGGTTGAAAAACTTAAATTTGGGTATTGTTGGTTTGATCTTTCTGAACTGACCCAGATTGTCAGATTTTGAAAATTTCAAGGTTTGACCTCCATGCAAGACATACAAACCCCAATTTTGACCTTTTTGATAGATTTAACAGTATTTGGACTCATTTCTTCAAAATGCCTAAGTGTAGCAAAAATTTTAATTTGGGGTACAACACATCTGGATGTTTTTGAGTGGTTTGAACATTTTTGGATGTTTTTAGGATTTTGAATTTATTTGAATGTTTTTTTGGGATTTTGAATCTATCTAAATGTTTTTGGGATTTTGAATAACTTAGGTGATATACAAGAATCCATGTTGATGACTAGGTGTAGGAAGATTCCCCCAATCACGTATTAGACTACTTCATTATGATTTGCATAAGAAGACCTTAGGACAATGTCAAGTAGTACCGATAGCGATAGATACTAGTCGAACACCAAGCCATGATACGGGTGGAGATGGATGGATGGATTGATTGATTGATTGATGAATATTTATTATGAATGGGATAAATAGCATTTGTTAGTTAGTAGATGATGCTTATTTAAACAAGGCATCTATTTGCCAAGTTTTCACCAAGGTACTTTCCCAAAGCACCACCAAAGTGGTTTTCACCATAGGATGATTTTTCCCTTTATTATATTTTTTGGATTTTTTGGATTTTTTATATTTTTACATTTCTAATTTTTAATAATAAGATACCTCTCATGGGTTAGGCATAGAACCACTTTAGATGATTTTTGTTGATAGGATCCTACAAGGGATCCACTTTAGGTGTTGTTAGGTGATATGCTTTAGATCCATAGCTTGTCGTGATAACAAATGGTCCTAACTAGTTAGGTTCAAATTTTCCATTGTTGTCCTAATCCAATTGATTTTTTCGATTCTCTTTAAGAACTAGGTCTCCCACTTGAAAGTGTCGACCCTTGATTGTCTTGTTATAGCTTATATGAAGATTATTTTGATATGTTTTCAAGTGATTTAGAGCTTGTATACATCACTCATCCAACAATTATAGCTTGTTCAATCTAAACATCTTGTACTCATCATCATCAATCAGGTGTTATAGTGAAACCCTTAGCAATGGGAGATCGACCTCAATGGGTAAGAAGGATTTAGTTCCATAGACCAAGGAATATAGAGTTTCACTAGTAGGTTTTCTTATACTTGTTTTATAATCCCATAAGGCAGGATCTAGTTGCAAGTGTCAATCCTGACCAACATTTTTAATAGTCATTTTCAATATTTTCAAGATAGTTTTGTTAAATGCTTCTGCTTGACCATTCCCTTGAGGGTAGTAGGGTGTGTAGAAATGTTTTTAAATATCAAATTGGTTGCACAATTCTCAGACATCCTAGTTTTTGAAGGGTGTTCCATTACATGTGATAATGGCTTGAGGAACATCATATTGGCATATTAAGTAGTTTAGGATAAACTTGGATTTTTATTTTCCTATGATGTAAGTCATGGGAATGGCTTTAATCCACTTTTTAAAATACTTGATGGTGATAATGATGAACTTATAGCCATTAGATGAGGTGGGATTTATCTTTACAATGAGATCAAGCCCCCATTACATGAAAGGCCAAGGTGTCGTTTAGGTCGTAGTTCCTACACCGGAGCATGGATGAGATCAACATGTTGCTGAAATAGTATGCACTTTTTCAAAAATTGATTAGCCTCTTGTTCCATGGTAGGCCAATAATAACTTGTTCTAAGCAACTTTTTTGCTAAGGTAATGCCACTTGAATGTGACCCACAAATGCCTTCATGTATCTCTTTTAAGGTAGTTGATGCTTCTTCTGGGTTAAGAATCTAAGTAACATTCCATCGAGACTTTTCCAGTAAAGGGTATCACCAATGATGATGAAGCGAGAGGATCTTCAAATAACGATTGTATGGAGGTTACTGGTAAGGTCTATTGGAAGGTTACTATCATGAAGGTATATATTATGGTACCAAGGTGAATTGAGACCAACAAATTCACACATGAATTTTGATTCAAGTATTTCAAAAGCTGGTATGAGAAGTCATTCCACGAGAAATTCACATTTAAGGTTGCTATGCGATATGTATAGTAAAGATCCAATGGTGTCTATGGAATTTATTGCTTTTCTATTGACTCTTGGAATCTAATCAAAGGTGATGACCATGAAATTTTCTTTAAATTTGTCAATCATTCTTTTGTATGACATCAAATTATCATCCTTAGTTTGGTAGTCATCATTAACTTGTCTTACTACTAGCTGGGAATCGCTATAGACTTGAACTTCCTTGATTTTCATTGAATAAATTTTCTTAACCTTGTGATGAGGACTTCATACTCTACTATGTTATTAATGTGTGAAAAAACTAGCTTGTAGAACTTTGGAATGTAATCACCTTGAGGGGCGATGAATAAAATCCCTTCTCATGATCGATGTTGTGTATGGGAACCACTGAAATACAACTTCCAAAGGTTTGTCGATGTTAGGGTGAATACTGCTTCATCTAAAAATTCAAACACCAAAGGATTTTCAGCATATATGGGTGCTTCTATTAATTGATCTGCTATGACTTTCCCTTTAATCCCCTTTTATTCCACATACTCAATGCCAAAATCACTCAATATCATAACCCATTTAGCCATACGACGTATAAGAGTCACCTTTGATAACAAGTATTTTAATGGATCAACTTTAGAGATAAGCTTGACTTGATGGCTAAGCATGTAATTTTTTAGCTTTCGAGAAGAAAAGACTACTACTAGACAAGCTCTTTCAATAGGGGTTTAGTTAAGATCATATCCAACTAGGGTCATGCTAATGTAATAAGTGGCTCTTTCTTTTCCTAACTGATCATGTTGTCCTAGGAGAGCTCCTAATGTTGTTGAGATGTATAATATCAAGGGTTTGTTTCTAATGGGTGGCGTCAACATTGGTGGTGATTCATATTGGTTTAAATGGGTGTTTTACCTATCTAGTTATTAGTAGGTCCTATTTACATTGTTATGTCCACTTAGGTCCTAGTTGCTTTTCCTACAAGTCTTATTTTTTTAGATAAGATCTTATCATATCTTATCTATTTGGATTTTTTTTAATGCATGTGTCTTAGGTCATTTAATATTGAGTTATGTCATTTAATCATGACACACTCATTTAATGTTAGTACATCATCACCCTTGCCTATATAAGCAAGGCTTCATATGTACATATTCAATCAATTCAAGCATCAATCTATGAACAACAATCAGGTTCATTTCAGAAATCTTGCATCCATAATTATAGCATAATATTTCTTCCATATCTCTTGTGGAATTTATTTTTGCTTTAAGATGATTCTAGAGTGTTAAAGGTTCACCATAAACTCCTACATGGTATCATAGCTTCAGTGCTACAAACTTCTTCCCAAATCTAAGGGACCAATCTTGGAGTGAGTTTTATTTTGGGTGTGAGTTTGGGTTTCAATGACCTCCCCATTGAATCTAGGGCATCAAAGAAAGTCAAGTTTGGCTTCTTTTTTTGTCAAATTTTGTCATATATTGTTTGATTTATGAGGGTTTCAAGTAGGGTAAGGGTTAGCAAATTCAGGAGATAGTTGAATTTGCAAAGATTTTTGTGAAAAAATTAACCTTTCCATTGTGCTCAGAAGGCCCAAAAACCCCCATTTTCACACTAATACTTCATATTTTTGTGCAAAAAAATAAAAAAAATTCATGCAACTATCTTAAATTTGACGACTAAATGACCATAAAAAAACATTGTGTTAAATTTGATGATCAAATGACCATCATAGGACATTGTGTTAAATTTGACATTGAAATGATCATCAGTATTTACTATCTTAAATTTGATGACCAAATGACCATCAACAAGTCACTCCAATCTGCCCCCCTCTCCATTAGTAGTTTTGATTTTGTAGTCCAACTTCAAAAGGGCACATCTCAGTCATAAAAGCTCCTTTTTTCGAGATTTGTTTTTTGATTTGGGGTGGAATTTTTCGCTCTACATATTGGTATAGTTTTTTATTTTTCTTATTGATTTTTCCAAAAACTATAGATTCTCACATGTGTTGTTGAGTTGTTCTCATAATAAGAATTTATGTGGATCCGTTCTTGCTCCTACAGTAACATTTTTGAGTGATTTTTTTTTTTTAAGTGCATAATTTTTTGATTAATTTATATTGGTGTGATAAGATTTATCTCATATTACATAATTTTTTTACTTTGATCTTGTGGAAAATTTTTGCATTCTACATGCACTAAGCTCACTTTCACTTCAATGTTGTTGGCACGTGACATTTGTAATTACACTAAGCATAAAGGGCCAGCCTCATATATTGATTTGGGAGTTTCATGATTGAGTAATTTTGTGGGGTAATCTTTTACTTTTTTTGGCTTATGTCTCTTTATTGGTCTATTATGTGATTAAACTTAAGGAGTATAATATGGGCATTAAAAAGCATCCTGCTATAATCAGTTTCAATCAATGGAACTTTAAGTATTGGTAAGATGGAATCCTAACACATTGCAGGTGGCTTAATCTCTTGCCATATCTATATGGACTAGTTCATAAACCTTCATCAAAGTGGAAGAGAGTTGTGTGGGACATAAAAATAGAACATATCTTGGGAGTAATTGGTTGTAGTTGTGATATTAATACACAAATGGCCACTAACGGTATTGAGATCTCTCATGACATTATGACCATACTTTGGGAGATGTATGGAGACTTGAATGAACCTCCATTCCTAAAGGATATTGTTGAAGATTTTATTCTTCCACTTACAGAGTTTTGACCTATTGATGATAAAACAACTGCTATGCTTTCTCATTAGGAAATATTTTGTAGTTTTTATGACACAAAACCTTCTCCTTCTCCTCCTACCAATAATTCTATTGATACTTCAGCTTCTATGGCTCTTAATCCGAATTTAGAGGGTTTATTTTCTTCATCTATGAGTTAGCATCTTGAGGCTAAGGAATCTTGTAATCCAACATTGCCAGAATCATCTAGTGTTCTTGATGATGAGGACACAATGGGGGATGATAGGTGTAGTCAAATGATATGCATTGAGATATCATCTCCTTCATCTACTATTGTACCTGATGATGCCTGCAAAACCATAGATTTGGCTCCTTGTGATTTACTGCAACATGAAATACATCATCTTCCAGAGATGGCTACTTGGGATGAGTACTTGGCAGGCATTGCTAGTTTTTTTTGTGAGTCTTGCATTTCATATTTGGGAGACATCATTGATTGCATTCATCTTCTATTTTATGGAGATGATCCTTCTTCAATTGTTGTGAGGGAACACTTTGACCCTCTTGTTCATTCTCTACATGATCATCCTTTCCAGTTTGACATGAGTGTGGATTCTTTTGGATAATATTTGGAGGAGGCTTATTTGTCTTTAGAGGAGGTATCTTTGTCTTTGGATTATGTTCTAAAATCATTTCTAGGAGATTCTAGATTGTCTTCTTTTGTAGTGTGGCCTAGAATGCCTTTAAAGTCTGACATCTTTCGACATCAACATGGAGACACATGATCATTCTTGAAGGACATCATTCATCATCCTTCTTACTGTATCTTCCTTTCAAGAATGGGAAGATATCCTGCATACCATCTTGGTCTTGTTTCTTCCCAAGGGGAGGAACATTGTTCGACAATCATGGATCATCTTCAACATTCATTGATGAACATCTACCATCCTTGAAGGAGACTATTGAGGGGGGATACATGGTCTCTCTTCTTCTTTCTTATGGGGGTATTTTTTCCTCGAATGGGGTTTTATCTTTCTCATCCATCATTGAGAGAATTTTTTTCTTTTGGGGAGGAGCTTTGTCAAAATTGGTTTTTCTCCTTTTCTCTATTTGTGAGAGATTGCATTGCATTTATACATTGGTACCTAACATGGCCGCATAGCTGGGACCCATCTTTGTGTCATTTTCATAAGTACTCCCTATGTTTTACTTAAGGGGGGTGTTGGTGTAAATAGATGTTTTACCTATCTAGTCATTAGTAGGTCCTATTTACATTGTTAAGTCCACTTAGGTCCTAGTTGCTTTTTCTAGAAGTCTTAGTTGTCTAGATAAGATCTTATCATATCTTATCTATTTGTATTTTATTTAATTCATGTGTCCTAGGTCATATAATATTGAGTTATCTCATTTAATCATGACACACTCATTTAATTTTAGTACATCATCACCCTTGCCTGTACAAGCAAGGCTTCATATGTACATATTCAATCAATTCAAGAATCAATCTATGAACAACAATCAAGTTCATTCTGGCAATCTTGTGTCCACAATTATAGCATAATATTATTTCCATCTCTCTTGTTAAATTTATTTCACCTTGTAGGTGATACTGGATTATTGAGAAGTTCACCATAAACTCCTACAATGCAAGATAATCCTTCAACTTTTAAAAGACCTATTGTCACATAAAACTACACCCTACTGAACAAGAGTTCAGTATTCTAATGACATGATGGAAACAACCTCAAGGTGTGGGACCTTGTGTGAATGAGCTTGAATCTCCAAAGAAGGTCAGCTTCCTCTTCTAAAATAATTGCAAATGTGTTGGTCTAACCTAGCACATGAAACCTATTACTACCCTAATCTAACAAATCACAGAGGAAAAGGGATAGAAAGAGAACATGAAAATAAAACAAAGGTGATGCACCAAGATAGAAATTTTTTTATTCCTAATTCAAAACAACATAATATGTCAATGAAAAAACTAAAAAGTATACTCAAGCATGAAGGTAAATGGATTTTACTCAAGCATGCAAGGGATAATAGTGATAATAGTTGAATTTTATTAACATAAAATCTTAGAAGCAATATTTACAATGGTAGAATGCAAAGAATGCAATGTTTGCAATAGAAAAACCCTAGAGAAGCTAGAGGAAGAACCCTAAAAAATATACCAGTGTTTCCTTTATAGTTCAAACATAACTAAGATGAATAATAACCAAACCCTAACCTAGCTAGGGTTAGCAGATCTAATCAAAGAAGCATGAGATCTATTCAAGAAATCTATGCCCAGAACAAGCATGGTCACCATACATACTATGAAAATTGTGCTAAGAAGATATTGGAGAAGACAAGTTTTGCACGCCATCCACCCTATTGTGAAGATTTTCTTGGAAAAGCCATCCAAAATCCTCCATAAAATCTACAATTTGGGTATGGAATGGTTAGAAGAGACACCCGTCAAAAATGAATGAGCATGGCAGCTGCAAAATCATCTTGGATAAGTCAAAAGAGTAATAAAATTGTCCTCGAACCCTAAAAAATGCCTGGTAGCTAGGGAGTTGTTGTGCATTAATGGCATTGTTGGAAAAATGCACCAATCTATGGATCGTCGGCGTGTCGGGCCAAAAAAACACCTTTGTAATGCAAATGAATTAAATGGTTGAGTCTCAAAAATATATCTTTGTCGAGGGTCAGGGTCAGGCATCGATCCTACCACGTGCTTATGCTCATTGGCATTGGGGAATCGGAGGTTGGGCGTCAAGCCATCAAAGGTTAGGTGTTGGGCCTGCAGCTTATCGTGTACCAAAGGGAGAAGAGAGGAGGAAACCACGACCAACCAAACGAAACCTCATCGAACATTAGGGATTTGAGGGATGGTATATCACTTATCATAGAGATGAGAAGGGGAATAGGAAGAATGAAAGCTAAAGTCCAAAAGGAGCAATTGGGGTTTGAGGAGATGGGTTACCTCTTACTGTAGAAAGGTAAGAAGTAAAGGAGAAGGCTAAAGGCCGAATCTGAAACCCCAACACTTAGTCAAATTTGGGATCAAGGCATCGGTGGGAAGAAGAGATGGAAGGAGAATTTCAAAGAAGATGACACCAAGTTATATCATCAGACCTTTAGGGATCAAGCGCCAGACTATCGAGCAACAGTCGATGAAGGGAGCAGAAGAAGATAAAGGGGAAGGTTGATGGCTGACCCTTGAAAGCTTGGTGAAAATGAAGAAAGGAGATGAAGGAGGTAGAAGTATGGAGGGGGAGAGAGATTGGTAAGAGGTAAAGGGTAAGGCCAAAGGCCAAAACCTTGAAACACTTAAAGAAAAAAGGGAAGGAAGAGGAGCGATGGAGAAGGCATGAAGGAAGCAGGAAAGAGACAGTCCAAAAACCAAAAAAAATTGGACTTAGCCAATTTTAGGAACTCTCAAGGAAAACTCATGCAAGATGACCCATGTAGGATCTCTCAGATAAGATATCAGTGATGGTTCATCTAAGGGGGGCATGAAATGTCAATATTTTGGTGATTTATGTGGAATGATTACTTATTAATCATGGAATCTAGAGGCATTATTAGTCCATTGGGCATAGATACATGAAGGGAATTTACAAAATTGGGTCTCCCAAGGGTAAAACAAAACATGAGTAGGCCTGCACTTGAAGAAAAGCATGGAAACTAGAACACACATTCCCTTAAGGAGAATGTAGGGTGTGCAAAGCACTTCATGAAAAAATGATATTTGTAGTATGTACATGAAACTCAAAACTCATTACAAATAAGGTTTAAGATGGATCCCATTGATTGAGATTGGGAGAGCCTCACCATCCAACCTAGAAAGATAGAATGCATTGGCCTGCTTGCAGCTAGTGATGACGTATGGACCACTCCACATGGTATCAAACTTCGACCACTCCACATCGTATCAAACTTGGAATGTCTTCCAGCTTTGGCTCTATCTGCATCCCATTTCATCACTAGATTTTCCTCTTGGAACATCCTATGAACTACCTTCTTGTCAAAACTTATTTTGAGCTATGCTTGATGTGTTTCTATGACGCATAGATTTGTTCCTTGTCTCCTCTAGTTCCAAGAGTTCAACCATCCTTAATGTCATAGCAGCATTTTCCTCTAACTCTAGCTAATGTGCCAACTCAATGGAAGGAAACTCCAATGATAATGGTAACCTTGCTTCCCTTCCATAAACTAGCATGAAAGGAGAATTAGCAATTGCTCTTTTAGGAGTAATTCTATCAAGCCAAAGAGTTGTCTTCAACTTGTTATGCCAGACCCTTTGGTTGTCCTTAATGGTCTTTTTGATCATTTTGATGAGATTTTTATTTGAAGACTCAACTAGGCCATTACCCTGAGGATAGTAATTAGATGAGGTCTTCAAGTAAATTCCATGATTCATTGCCCAATCAAGGATCTGAGCACTAGTAATTCATGGCATCCTTCAAGGCAACTACCTTTGTCCACCTTGTAAAGTAATTCATGGCTATTAAAATCCACTTATGACCAGCACTTGATGGTGGATTTATCTTACCAATAAAATCCAAACCCCACTATGTAAATGGCTGATCAACTTGAATGGGGTGAAGAGGGATGGAAACCAACCTTTGCTTTCCAAAAAATAAAGCACACATTTTGCAATTTCTCAGCGTCATTAAACAAAGATGGCCAATAATAAGAAACCCTCATAATCTTTATAGCAGTAGCCCTTGCAGAAAAATGGCCACCTGAAGAGCCATCATGGAATTAATTTAGCATTCTACTAACCTGGTCTACCTCTATGCATCTTAATAGGACTCCATTTAAATCCTTTCTAAAGACTATGCCATCCACTATGACATAGGGAATGGACTATAATCTGAAATGTCTTCTTTTGGTCCTATTTAGACCCAAATAATATCTACCTTCCTATAAAAAGGTAGTCATACCATGCACCCAACTATGTTGTATGTTTTCATTTGGTGCTTTTTGTTCCTAAAGCATGAGGGAAGCCTCTATAGTAGTCTCAAATGCTGAGACAATTTGTTCACATAGCCCTTTTCCTCTTACTAACTTGGTGATTTTGATGTCAACATCATACTCTATCACCTTGGTGATCCATCCATCCATTTTTCATTGATATCTCTACTCAATAGGAACAATTTAACACTGACATGGGGCATCATTAGCTATATCTTATTATTAGACAACATATGTCTAAATTTTTTCAATGCTCTAACAATAGCAAAAGCTTGCTTTTCAATGTAGCTATACTTGACCTCATAATCCTTGAAACCTTGACTAAAGAAAGCAATGGGTTGCTCTAGATTTTCTTTATTTAGCTAATTAGGACAATTGATATATTTGCTTCACCTCCAAAGGTACAATTAATGAAATCCTTTTCATAGTTAGGATTGACAAGGGTAGGAGCTTGAGCAATTTCTTGTTTGATAGCCTCAAAGCTATCTTCACCTTCCTTACTCCATTTGAAGACCATATTTTTCTTAAGAATAGAAGTAAGAGGCTTTACAAAATCAAAAAGGTTTGAAATGAACCTCCTCACAAAGTTAATTATGCCTAAGAAACTCTATAATCCCTTCTTGTGACTAGGAAGTGGGATGGCCAAGATAGATTTTGCTCTTGCAGGATCAATGATCAAGCCATCCTTTCAAACAATGTGCCCAAGAAGCTTGAATTGATCAATAGCAAAGACACATTTATTTTGATTTAGGGAAACCATATTCCCTACATTTTTGAAATACTTGCTGAAGGTGACTAAAATGGTCTTTTGCTTTCTTTGAAAATACTATGATATCATCCAAATAGACCAAAACAAACTATCTAAACAGACCTTGAAATTCCATATCCATGGCTCTCTGAAAAGTGGTACCTACATTAGTTAGACCAAAAGGCATTTTATAATAAGCATAGGTGCCCCACTTTGTAGTAAATGTTGTCTTATGCTAATCAGATTCTTGGACCAGAATTTGGTTGTAGCTTGAATAACCATCCAAGAAATAAAAACTTATCGACCCACTAACTCTTTGTAAAATCTGCTCCATGGAGGGGAGGAGATAATGATCCTTTAGGGATGGTTTATTTAGATCCCTAAAATCTACACAAAGTCTTATTTACACATTCTTTTTTCTGACCGAGAGAAGATTTACAACCCATGAAGAATGCTTGATGGGAAAAATGATTCTAGCCTCAATCAATTTGTCCAACTCCTTTATCATAAAAGGCTTAACCTTAGGATTTATAGGCCTTTTTTTTGCCTTACAGGTTTGGCATCAAGATCTAATTTAATAGTATGTTGGGAAAGGCCTGTATCAAAACCCTTTAGGTTTTCATAAGTCCAAGCAACTACATTATTTTATCTATTGCAAAGATCACTGAAAACATCATGTTCAATGGTAGAGCATACCTTCCCAAGTTTAGCTACTTTCCCTCTGAAATTTATATTGGCTTGAACTCACCTTCTTTGCAGCTAACTTCATCCTTTTCTACTTTAGCTGATCATCAGGGTTGAAAATACCTTTTAGGGTGATAAGACCATTTTGGTAGCTTGTTGCTACTCAGTTGCACCATCTGATCACCATATTGATTTTGCATCTTGGATTGATTTCTTTTAGAAAAATTTGCTTCATCTTGTAGAAAATTCACTATTTTTTGGTCAATATCAAATACTTTCCAGTGATCTTGATTATTTGGAATAACAGGCCTCACCACAAGTCTGATATGTTGCTCTTGTTTGTTTACAATATGTGGTCGTATGTCAAACTGAGCACCAACTGTTGCAATTCTATCAACATGTATCTTAATTTATCAGAATTATTTGGATTTTAAAACCTTCAAAGTCCTCAATTAAATCCCAAACCCTATGCTTGTAGGATTTGAGAAGATTGTTCTTGGTTGAACTTTGAGTTTTGACTTGATGGACAACCAATTCACTATCACCAAAAACTTGTAACAATTTGATGCTTATTTTTTCTACAAGATGGAGACCTTGGATGAGTGCTTCATACTCACCCACATTGTTAGTGCAACTAAATTGAATCCTAAAAGAGAAGTAATATTTATCCTTGCTCAAAGATGCTAACATTACACCACCACCAACACCATTTATTTTCCTAGAACCATCAAAAAATTTCTGCCATAATCCCCCTAAATCTTCTTGGGTTTTTATGAGATTGGGGACAAGAGCATTCTCTTCATGAATGCAATAGGTGCCAAGACCAGTCTTCTCCAGGTCAATAACAGTTAATGGTTCAAATTGTAAAGCATTTCCCCATTCATCCAACAAACAATTAGGTACCTCCTCTATAGGATTTGTAGGCTCATGAACATAACACTCTTCCTTTTGATCATGCAATGTGCAGATCATGTTTATTGGACTAGGAGTGTAAGGCTCTAGATGATATTTTACTATGGGATTAGATTTGATGGTTGCTTTAGTGTCATATCTAGTTCTAAATAGCATGTGAGACAATTTAGTAGACAAGTACCCACCTATCTTAGCAGTGAAATCTCTAGATAAGCAAATGGAAAAATGAGCAGGGAGGTCTATGACTGAAATTTCTTGCAACACATCATAGCTAGGAAATGCATGCAAGGAAAATTTTAGGTTTTCAATTACTCCTATAGTATTGATAGCAGTGCCATCCAATTGTAAAAAATTTCTAGCCATTGGTTCATACTTTACACCAAGCATGTCATCAATCCCCTTAGGCATAACTGAACTCCTTGCCCCATAATCTATCATACAATTATTCACTATATAATCTCCAATAATTAGAGAAAGGTAGAAGGGAGGTGGCTTAGTGATTTTTTATGAATTCCCTTCCTCTTTGGGTTACGCTAGGCTGATTGATGGAGTAGTCTACTCTTTTTCTTGTACACCATCCATTTGTTTATGTTCTTTTAAAGCTTGTTGTAGCAAATCCCTTTGTGATGGGATAGATAGATCCTCCCACATAGTAACATTCAAATTGGATTTCTTCATTTGCTCCACTATGTTGAAAGGAGGCTGACTAGCTTTAGAAGGAACCTTTGTAACAGGGGGGTACTACCCCAATAGTGTGTCTCACTTTTGGGATGTTGATTTTTGTCTAAATTTACTTTTTTAGAAAAATGAATGATTTTATCTTTGAGAGGTTCCATCTAAAGGGTTTTAATTGAAGAGGGATAGATAAGACCCCCTTAGATCAAACCCACTTGGATAGAAACCCTTTAGTATTAAATCATACCCACAATGGAGTCTCCTTTAAACCTATCAAAATGTTGGCAAAAAAACATGTTTACTTTACCTTTTGAAGGATTAAATAACATCATTTAGAAATGATCTTTTGTAAGATTGTAGCCCTCGAAATGAGCTTTCCAACAAGTATAGTTTTGATATATTTTCATTTTTTTTAGACTACAGGAATTGGATAGCACGGGCCCCTATAAATTGTAGTGCACCTGGTAAAAAATTTAACCCCGATTGGTAGTGTTGGCACGATGCGCCCTCCGGTACCATGGGGGCAGGGTTGATATGTTTTCATTTTATCTTGTATTTAATTTTTAATTTTTACTGAACATAGGTTTTTGTCTGAACATCAAGCTCTCTATTCGACAGAGGTGGAAAAATAGTAAACCATTGTAAAAAAAAATTCAAAAAATATCCTTTCCCTAGGTATTGATGTCCTTGTTTCATTAAAAGAAGAAAAAATGGATTTCGATATATACACATGTTAGGTTGTACGACACACAAACATGTCCAAGTTATAGTTACAATGACTTCAAAAATTAATGAAAAAATATATATGTAACAAAAAATTATGAAAAAATATCATTTCCCTAGATATTGATGTTGAGAATCTATATTTCAAAAATTGGAATTTTATCCTTTATAGAAAAAAAATTATGTTGTACAACACAAACGCTACTTCTAAAAATGTTGTTTTTTCTATTTAAACATAGTTATTAAAGGAGATGTTGAGAGATTCATGATTTATTTTGAATTTATTTTTAAAAATATATTTATAATCTACACACAAATTCCCACAAATCACTAGTTTGGATCATCTTCAAATTCTTAACGGTTTATCTTCTATAGGTCTCAAAAGATGAAGATTCAGTTAAAAATATTGATGTAAATGTCCATCTTGGGCAAAAAGTGAGACACAATATTGTGATTTAACCCAGGATCTATTCTCATTGCTTGTGTGATCTTAGGCTGCTCCACCACTTGTTTAGGCATATTAACAAGATGATTTGATTGTGGAATCTCTGGTGTTCTACCTGTTGGTCAAACATTTGCACTTGGTTGAGGCTACTGAGAGACTAATTCTTGCCCAACCATGGAAGATGCACCACCCTCCATTGCTCTTTTCTTTGATCTTGTATTATGGGTTGTTGCATCGGTATCTGATTGATTTACACCACCAAAATCCTCTTGAACCCAAATGAAAAATGAGGAGTCTTCACATGTATGATTTTAATTACCAACAACTATTTGGTTCATGCCAATTTTCTGCTCCAAAGTAGAGGCTTCATTTTGAGCTACCAAAGTTTGCACAAACTCTCCATTTTGACAAGCATTTTGATGATGAGCTTTCTCACAAGGGTAACACCACTCCTACTCTTGTGCTAGATTATTTGGCACTAGTACCAAATCCTTAGAAGTGTTGTTAGTACCTATGTGTGTGTTATTCATGGGCTTAGTATGATTCCATTGATTTTGTCCTTGATAAGGTGGCCTATTTTGCTGATAACCTTGATTTTGAGACTAATAAGGCCTATTGTTTTGAGCTTGTTTCCTATCCAATGTTATTAACCTATTTTTCATATTTTGGAGCAAGGTGCCCCAATCATCTATAAGTGTAGGAGATGTTGGACTAGGGGCCACCATTGGTTGAGGGAAGCTCTAGAAATAAAGGAATTGGTGGTCTAGGAGCTATCTTCCCAACTTGAATTAAACATTTTTTTCCCTTATGGAAACATCATATGCACCTAATAAAGTATAAACTCCAATTGATTGAATCATAATAGCTATATCACTATTAAGAGCTCTCAAGAAATATAGAAAATCATGCTCGAGAGAAGGCTTGACTAGAACAAGAATTCTATCCCAAGTCTTTTGGAGTGTGTAATTGAAATCATTCATGAATTCATGAGGTGCTTTTTTAATTTTTTTCAATTGTTCTACCAAGGATAAATGGTCACTTTTATCTTCAAAATGCTTTCATAACTTCTCCCCCAACTCATCCCAATTTTGAATGGAGTTAGGTGGTAGACCTCTATACCACTTTAATGCTTTACCTTTTAGTGAAGTGGCAAGTAATCTAACAACCACACTATCTTCTATTACATCATACACTGAGCATATTTTTGCCACATCTATGATGTGTTCTTCTAGAGTTGTATATGTTTCAATAGTAAAATGGGGAATACTTTTATGTGTATTGACTGGTATACCATAATTTTGGGATAGAATCAAGGGGCTTCCACTAGTAAAAGATACAAAAGGTTGATTTACAAGTACAAACATATGGAATAAATTTATGTTTGTATGGACATCTGGTGTTCTAGCTTGAAATAATCTACCCACAGGTGGCGTAGATAGGGCTCTAGGAGAAGGATGTGTGCTTCTATTTCTTCTTATAGGTAATAAATAATGTTTATTTATTCTTCTAGAAGTAGAAAATGAGAGTTGGACGTATTGGAAATTACCTCTAGAAGATGCTCTTGTTTGGATTCTTGGCATAATGTGTAGGTCTGATCTTGAACCAAGAGTTCTAGGTAGTAGCAGAGTCACCAATTTGATTGTAGAGTCCTCCCTTATTGCAAAGTCGATAGGTACTTGTTTAAGATCCTCTTCAAGTATGGAATGTTAATAGCAGCGCCATTCTCTCAACAACAAAAAAAGTGAAATATCTTCTTGTGTCCCACCAGGCATGTTAGAAACTGTTGTCACATAAAATCACATCCTATTGAACAAAATTTCAATGTTCTAATGACACAATGGAAACAACCTCAAGGTATGGGACCTTGCAAAAATGAGGTTTAATCTCTGGAGAATACCGACTTCCTCTTCTAAAATAAGTGCAAATGTGTTGGTTTAACCCAACACATGAAACCTATTACTACCCTAATCTTACAAATCATAGAGAAAAAGGGGTAGAAAAAAAATAAAAATGAAAGGGAGGTGATTCACCAAAATAAAAATTTGTTTCTTCCTACTTCAGAACAACATAATATATCAATGAAACAACTAAAACACATACTCAAACATGAAGGTAAATAGATTTTACTAAAACATGCAAGGGATAACAATGATAATAGTTGAATTGTATTAACATAAAAGCTTAAAAGCAATCTTTACAATGGTAGAATGCAGTGTTTTCAATAGAAAAACCCTAGAGAAGCAAGAGGAAGAACCCTCAAAAAATATACAAGTGTTGCCTTTATAGTTTGTTGGTGTTACAATTTGCACCACTGGAGTGTGTATTGGCAATGGATAGCTATACATAGTGCATAATGAGTTCTCTTCAAATTAGGAAGGGAAGCTCCCTCTTTTTCTGATATGCGTGAAAAAGTAAATGATCTAAATCCTATCATTTCGACTCATCTGGAAGAGGCACAAGGTTAAGAAAACCAAGAATGTTGTAGCTAAGGTTTTTCTTTAGTTTAACAGATCTTAACTACAACTAATTAAATATTTTAAATCTATCATATTCCTCAAGAGAAACAAAGCATGAGGACTTAGGAGCAGGTAATATTTGGATGGTAATCTTTAAGTAAAGATTCCCAAGGAGGAGACAACTCCTATCCGAGGTGTAGGCTAAAAGAAAGGAGGAGACATCAAATGATAATATCCACTTCTAAATTCCCAAGGAGGAGATGACTCCTATCCGAGGTGTAGATATGAAACAAATATTATTAATTACAACAAAGAATGATAAACCTACTTCTAAATTCCCAAGGAGGAGATGACTCCTATCCAAGGTGTAGATATGAAACATGCTTATTAATCACAAATATAACCCAGGACAACAAATTGTATGAAGGACCTATCACACAGATAAATGATCAACTAGAATTATATTGAACAAAAATGAACCATTGCAAGTAACATTGCATGGCAAGGCAACTCAATAATTTTTTTATTACTAATAAAATCTCAAGGTGAACCAATACTAAACATAAGAATATTGTTGACAACGCAACAACTCTCTATCTCAATGAAAAGTTTGTGAACAAATACAAAAATAGCAATACTATAGGCAAGAGTTATCTCATCATGTATGTTATCATGAAAAATTTAATTACGAATGAGCAAGGGTGCTCTTATTTATAGAACTCAAAGGTGTAGGGAAACCTGAAATCACCTTGAGTGTACACTCAGCCTTGCAAGCATGCAAGAATTTATTCTCTAAGTCTAACTAAATAAAACTATACAGTTAACTGGAAAGCTACCATCGGCTAAATAAAAACAAAACTAGACTAAATGGACATGTGCAACATGCATGTCCTTATTGAAATGAAAATTAACTAATAACTAACATCAGTCAACTGGATCCTAACTGAAAGTCCATCCTCCTATGAAGATATCCATGAAGATGAGATAGGCATGCATGGGATCAACAATGAGAACTCAAGACTGATGTCAACTTAACTATTTCTTCTGACTCTATCCTTAGAAATAATTGTAGGATCTAACTGACTATCTACTATAAGCCCTCTCAGTCTATCACCTCATCCAAGAATTTTTCAACTATCTCATCTTCTAGCACTTTGATGCTATCCACAATGACAAATTTTCTATTCAACTCCTCTCCATCTTTCATCGCCCTCTGACATTCTCTGGCATCTTTAGTTTCCTTGTTGAAACTAGTGGTCATCACTAAGAAGTGATCCAACTTGGACACCTCAGAATTTCCATAAACGCTATCATGAAATACCTTCTCGAACTTGGTCTACACTATATCAATCAACATATGTTCCATCTTCATAAAGACAGTGGCATGGGATCTGAGTTATAAACTTGTTGATAAGTCTAAGAGCTCCAACAACATCCTCTTTGAGCATGTCCATCTTTGTAGAGATTCTCTTGTATGTTTCCACTTTGAAAAAATGTTGTTCTCTCCAAGAGAAAACCTTCCTTTTATCCTCCTCTACTACAATGATGTCATTTTCAACTACCAACTAAGATATGAGTATCAAGTCCTCCATCTTGCCTTCTGCTATACATTCAAGTTATTGGATACTCTGATGAAGATTATGTGCCTCGTACCTCAACCAATATAACTTTGTGAGGAGGTATTAGCCCGCAACAATGAAATTCTTGATCTAATTCTCCAAGAGCTTTCCATGATTTTCTAACTAACCAAGTCTTTGTTGATCTGCAGGTGTCTCTCAAAGTTGTGGGAGCATAGGAACTTGGCCTGTAATTCCATGAAGAAGATTTGAGATGTACTATCGGAGCTGCTTGATCTCAGCCTTGAGGGTTGCCTTATCTTCTTCATCCTTCATGACACACTCTTCAATATTACTTCCAACAACCTTGGAAAGGTTGATGTCCATGTGTCGAGTGCTCTTGCCAATATTTTCTTTGACGAAGGTAAAATCACCAACTTCAACTTCATCCAGGCTCTTTCCCTCTGGTGGTGTAGCAACTTCAATAATGATCTCTTCTTTCGCAGTCTTCTCAATATGCACCTACTTCTTGAATCTCTTGTTTGACCTATCCTGATAAGGATCACAAAACTTGAAATAAATCAAGTTGATATGAAGGCCTTCATCTATGTCTTCCCAAAGACCTCTTGAGCCAACACGAATGATCAATGTTATCTTCTTGAGGAGAAACTGCTCCTACTATATCAACCAATGGTGGATCAACTGGTATGAAAGTCTCATGAACTGGTGATTCTGGCTCCGATTCAATATTAATAGGAGATGACTATGGAGAAGATGGTGGACCAGGAGATGATGAATCGGCCTCAACTTGTACCACTAACTCTACTAGGACTTATGATGCTTTCTCAACCTACTTCTACTTAGTGATGCTTTTTCCCTTCGAGTTCCCACAAACTTTGACACCTTCAGGAAGCTTCAAGATAACTTTAACTCAAGGCCTCAACCTAGAAGTAGAAGGTAGTGAAGAAAGCCCTACTAGCGGCTCTAAAACTAGAATTGTCCTTCGCTTCCTCTTACTCTCCAAGAAGTGCATGCTTGTCTTAATAACTGATCTCGATTGGTCCTCAATTGAAGTACTCTCCCTAGCATACCAATTTGGTTGGTGAAGTGGCTGGAAAGAAACTTGGTCTTTGACGAATGAACTAAGTAGTACTCTATCATCATTTGATAAACCCTCAACATCTTTTGACAGGAAATCAGCAAGTTGTGGAAGAGTAATTCTACAGTAATGATGTCGACACACTTCAAATTCATCTTCGCAGTTGACCCATAAGTCCTCAAGTGCTACCTTGTGTGAATTAATTTGCTCCAACTATGTTGAGTAATGACCCAAAGGATCATAGGTACACCTCTGAGTGGGATACTTGAGATGGATTTTTTCTAACTCGTTCATCATTAAATTGCAATCAACAATAGTCTTGCACTTGTATATACCCAATCCAAACAAAAAGGTGAATGTTAGCTTGTGTTGATTGCGAAGAAAAGAGTGAACTTCTTGTTGAATATTCAAGATACTAAGAGGGGGGGGTGAATCGGTATCTACTTAAACTTATTGAACAAACACCATCATTTACTTTAATGTATGAAACAAAGAAGAGAAAGAAAAAAGCATAAAATCACACAACACAAGAACACCAAAATTTTACGTGGAAAATACAATGAGGGAAAAATCACGTTGAGGATTAGCTCACTATATATAGTTTGTTCAATGCCGGATACAAAAGAGGCTCACTGCTAATTACAAAAGCTCACTATCCAAACAAGGAGGCTCACTGCCTACAAAAGATGGTAGAAATAAAATAGCTTACAACAAGGATGTAACTGATAGAGTTACACCACAAGTGTTGATTTAGTTCCATTGATGCTTAGAGAATTCGCATGCTAGTAGACTAATCTTCACCCTTCTATTCACACACTTCGCATATCTAACACACTCACCACTTACACACACAATTCATCTACAAACCATCCTATATATATGTTTGATATATCCACACACATCAATTAGGTTGGCCTAATTGGATGCAATACATATTTCAAAAGAGATAACTATCAACTTCATATAAAACTTCTCTAAAATTAATTCAACCATGTGGCATGCAATATTATGTCAGTTGGGACCAAAGCTAGGTTGCACATATATCTGTAATACATGTTAAACTACTAACTGATTATTAGGTCGGCAATGAATAAACCTAATAATGAAGTATGATCATTAAACCAATGCCAACACACCATCCAATCATATGAACATACGAGAGTGCATACATACATGCTTCTAGTAATCAAAAACCTTTTCTCAAAACCTTAAACCACGATGATCACCAGAGGTAATATGCAGACCAAAATATCATATCAAACATCGAAGGATGTAAACCTGTTCTACACACTGGTTTAGGGTACCAAACCAATCTAATACCATAAACAAAATGGTGACATCAATGACAACATACAGACTGATTCTTCATTCTTCCAACAATCTCCCCCTTTATCATTGATGGAAAAATGTGCCAACAAAAAATCTCCTTCAATCTCTCCCAAAAATATCCAACTCTCTCCCCCTTTGACATCAATGGAAAAGGGTGACCAAAAACAAAAAGGATGTAAACATGGTGACATTCAAAATTGCAAAAATTTCAAATCTTCCAAAAACTTCTAGCCATTCAAAATTTTAAACATTCATCCTTTCAAAATTCCTTCTTTGATCATCAATTCAATTTTTCTTCTCATCTTGTTCAGTTTCCTTTTTACTCATTCTTTTCTCTCCTCCTTTTATTGCCAAAAAAAATAGAAAAAAATCATTCAGGATTCAAGTAAAAATGACACTCTTCACTTGAAACACCTTCTTGTATCTTTCTATGATAACTGGATATAACTTCTTCCAATCAAATACAACAAAATCCATTCTCGTGCATATGCTTTCCAATAAGGCCAACAATGTGAAAGAAGATGACCAATCTGCAGATGAGCACTAACTTTCACAATCTTCTACATCAATGAGTATTCCAAAAATATGGTCTAACCGGACCTCAACAATCTCTTTAAGGAGCCATAAAGTTTTCACCACATCATCTCTTTGTCTCTATAGAATGATCAGCTCAACTTCAAATTCACCAACTCTCAATATTTGTTTCCCTTCTTTGTCTTGAAATATGTCAAAGTTGTTTCCAATGTTTTTTACCTCATATTCAGTTGCTTCAATCTTGCTTCTAAAATTGTCAACCACAGTAGGCCATCAAAGACAATACTTGTAGATGACTGAAATTTCTTTGATGCATTTCTTCGTCTCATTGATAAGTTTAGATAACCTCTGCTTACCTTTAGTACATCTCTTTTCAACCATGGCTTCTAGCTTACATCCTTTCGGACTTTCTAGTAACATTCTTTCTTCAACAACCTCAACTAAGTTTTCTGGAAAAGAGTCAAAAACAATTGATACATCAATACCTTTTCTAAGCAGATACTCAACTAGAGCATCATCGATCTTGAGTTTGTCCACTCAAGAGGATGCATTCCACACTTCACCAATTTTCTTCATCTTTCCCTTAACTAACATAGACCGAATGTTATCTGTATCAGAGGATTCGGATCCAGGTAGAGATTCTTCTTCTTTTTCCTTCTCTTTCAGAATGACAATGATGTCTTCAGTGCTAGCTTTTCTTTTCTTGGATTCCAGAGGGGAATCACTAATGACAACTTCCAATTCTTTTGTTCTAGAGGATGAACCTTCCTCAAATTGACTAGACATAACCAAATTGGAGCACATATCTTTTTTCAAAGATAAGAAATTTTTTTTACACGCACTTACTTTATATTCCAAGCCTTCCAAGTATCTATATATTCTTTTTCCAATAGAATACTGGATTCCCATTTAACACTTTCCTTTCCTGGTAGCGAGTCCAAAAGATAGAATATCAGACATGTAAGTAGAGACCTGAAATGGAAAGGGTATCCTTCTACCAATGACATTCATATATTTTCGGTAAGATTTTCCAAAATCAAGCCACACAGGTCAAATTGCTTACTATCCTTTACCATTTTATGCACTAGATACACGACAATAGCCAAAGTAGAGCCATCTCGATTTCTAAAATAAATTTTATAGGAAATTCCATACGCTACATACCTCACAACAGGATCCAGAATAGTATGTATCACCAGTGCTCGAGGGTCTTTTTCAATTCTCGTCAGCTCCTCTACTTCTTTGTATTTTATGGTTTTCTTTCTAGGAAGGTCTCCAATGCTACATAACCCGGTGATAGCCTCAATCGCTTCCTTTGTAACAGGATAAGATTTGTTCAACATAATGTTGTCATCTTTGAATTTACTCAAAATAAACACGATGAATTCTTTGTCAATAATCCAAGGGAATTCTCCCCACAAATCCAAACCTAGGGTTTTTATGTTCTTTAAGCCGTTTGATTCTAACCCTAATTCCATTTTCTTTATCTTTCGATGATTCAATTCATCTAGCTCGAATCCCTTTAGTCTCAGTTGGATATTTCCACTTGATCCTTTGTTAGAAGGTTCCATTATAACACTTAACTTTTTCAAATTCAACAATAATTTCTTCTTTTACTTTCCTTTGTGGCTGCGAGAGATAATTTTTTGTCGCTTGTTCTCTAATGTCCACAAAGATCTTCTCAGATATTATCCAAATCGCTTCATAAATGCTCCAAGATAGTTCCAATTCATTCTTCAAATTCTTCAAATGCATAGGCGATCAAAATGACTTACAAAATTTACTTTATACACCATCATTTTGCCCTAATTCACATTAATTGCAAAAAGTGGACAAAAACTTTCTTCCACTACACTAAGAAACCCTAATTCACTCTACAAAAGAACATGCTTGCGCTTTTTCTCCCAGTTTCTTTTGCATAACCTCTGTCCAACCATTCCTTTCAATGTATCCTCATTCCATCATCTAACACACCATATTTCTAGGGGGTTCAAGCAATTTTTTGATAAAGCTCCCCCTAAGACCATGCTAGGTCTAATTGCCGAAGGAATCATCTGCATCATATGAGGGTACAGACACATCAGTAGTTTGATTCTTCTTTCTTCTTCCATATCTTTCTCATTTATTGCTTGACTTCCTCTTTGTCAATATTTTTGAAAGGATCACCATCCTTTACTAGAGAAGACTACTTTCCCTTTTTACTTTTGTACACTTTTGAAATATGTCCCAGTTTTTTACAATTGTAGAAGACAACATTTCTCTATCTTGTTTGACTTCCATCAATCCTTGTTCTGCACTAATTTTCTTTATGCCCAAACATGTTATAGGTATAGCAATAGCCATCAAATCTATTCATCATTACCCGAATAATCATCCTTACCTAAGATCTACATTCAATAGCTCTATGTCCAATCTTCTTGCATGTATAACATTGTCCGAGAAGGAACTAAAAAATTGATTCATCCTACCCCTACACTCAATTGCCCTATGACCAAATTTATTATGTGAAAAACAAACACCATTGAACGATGGGTACCTTTGAGCATTTGGTTGTTTGATAGGTCGTATTCTTCTTGGATTTCTTTTCTACTTCCCTTTATCTTGAGTCTTCTAATTATTTACTAGATTTGAGTCCTACATATTTTCACTAGCTTCATTACCTAAGCCACCTTTGTCTTTAGAAGGTTTTTTTTCTACTATCAATTCATCAAGCTTGGTGGAGCTTATCTTGAAATCATCTTCATAGAGTTTTTTTCTAATTCTTCTTTCAGATTCATCACTTCCTATTCAAGCCTTGAGCACACATCATAATTGCTTTGTATCACTATTTTCAGACACTCCTCAACTCTCTTCTTTTCATCCACTTTCATCTTTAGTTTGGTATTCTCTTCATTTGCTTATTTTATTTGCTCACTCACTTCTCTATGTCTTTCTTTGAATTTCTTCAATTGCTCTTTCAATTTTTGGATGCAATCATTTGCTTCATCAAGATTTTCTTTCAAATCTATGTTTTCAATTTCAACCTTGCAAAGATCTTAAAGGGCAGTCTGGAGCTCTTCTTTATCCATTTATTCAATTTGTAGGATCTCCCTCAAGTTGTTAGGATTTAGAGAAACCAATATCTGATACCAATTATTGAATATTCAAGATACTAAGAGGGGGGGTGAATTAGTATCTTCTTAAACTTATTTAAAAAGCACCATCATTTACTTTACTATATGAAACAAAGAAGAGCAAGAATCAAGCATGAAATCACAGAACACAAGAACACCAAAATTTTACATGGAAAACCTAATGAGGGAAAAACCACGATGAGGATTAGCTCACTATATATAGTTGGTTCAATAACATATACAAAAGAGGCTCACTGCTAATTATAAAAGCTCGTTGCTTACAAGGACTCATTGTCCAAACAGGGAGGCTCACTACCTACAAAAGATGGTAAAAACAAAATTTCTTACAACCAGGATGTGAACTAATAGAGTTACACCATAGGTGTTGATTCAGTTCCATTGATGCTCAAATAATTCACATTCTAGTAGACTAATCTTCACCCTTCTATTCACACACTTCGCATATCCAACACACTCACTACTTACACACACAATTTGAACATCTACAAACCATCATGTATATATATCTGATATATCCACATGTATCAATTAGGTCAACCTAATTAGATGCAATACATATTTCAAAAGAGATAACTATCTACTTCATAGAAAAATTCTCTGAAAGCAATTCAATCATGTGGCATGCAATATTATGTCGGTTGGGACCAAAGCTAGGTCACACATATATCTACAATACATTTTAAACTATTAACTAATTATTAGGTCGGCCATGAATAAACCTAATAACAAAGTACAATCATTAAACTAATTCCAACACACCATCCAATCATATGAACATACGAGAGTGCACACATACATGCTTCTAGTAACTGGAAACCTTTTCTCAAAACCTTAAACCATGATGATCACCAGAGATAACATGTAGACCAAAATACCAGATCAAACACTAGAGGATGTAAGCTTGCTTTGCACATCAATTTAGGGTACCACATAAATATGATACCATAAACAACATGGTGACATCAATGACAACATACAAACTGATCTTCTTCATTCTTCCAACACTTCTTGAGCTTTTCTTAGAAACTCCATGAATAGGACCTTGTCTAATGGGTACCTCAGTAGCATTAGAGGTTCTTCGATGTAACCATACACTCAAATATATGTGAAAGTGGGAAACTAGATAAACCAATCCACCCAACTCTCCATTGCTGATTTTTCCTCTGGTGAAATCCTAATGTGCATCTCATTATCGAGGTCTCTAACTATCTTTATGAGGAAGTGATCATTGACCACCTTGAAATCTTGTTCAACCTTTGAGAACTCCAATTGTGAGTAATATTCATGAACGTTTTGAACGCCAAGAGTCCCATTGGTCTTCAAAGTTCTAAAATTGCCTTGAAACACAATTAAATATACCAGAAAAGACACCATGTGAAGCTTGTGGATTTTGAGGAATTATGTGATTTGTTGGTGAAGACACTCGTTGATCAACGTTTCCCAATCAAAGTGTTCCTTTTTTTCGATCATATGGGAAATGACATAGAAAATCCATTGTTGAAAAATATGAGCCTCCTCTTGACCTGTAACCCGGTTGAGAAAAGTAATTAAGATAGCAATTTCATCCTTGAACTCTCCACGCCCAACCTTCTTCGACATGTTAGTTTTATTTACTTTTAGCCACCTTTGAGCAACCTTTCTATGTGATATTTCTTTGTCCTCTTCCCGTATCTTGTTGCAATCTACAATGGCTATGGTAAAATTATTTGAGCGAGGAGGAATAGCAAAATACTTTTCAACATCCCTTGGCTTGAGGCTGCAAATGACTCTCCCCTCAGCTGATATGATTTGTCTTTTGAATGAGTCATAGTGCTTAATGCAAGCAATCACAAACTCAAGATCAAAATTCGTGATAGGAATAGATGCTACTTCCAGCAACCCCAAACACTCAAAATTTATGATTGTCGTGTTTCTAGTGCCTTCCAACGTGCTCAAATTGACCACTGGATATACGTGACCCAAGTCTATATCGAAAGTTTTCAAAAATTTGTGTACCAAGACCAACTTGGCCTTATAATCTACGAGGATGAGTTGCATTTTGAAAATCTATATTTTTACTATAAAGTCGGGTATGTTCAGACAACTTTCAGAAAAAGCTGAAAAATGGCTTTAGGATAGGCTAAAAATAGTCAATTGAGGTAAAATTTGTTCATTGTTCTATGTATTGAATTTTTTGCTTATTTTTATTTTTGTTCTAAAAACTAACATGGTATCAGAGTGGGTTTAGAAAATATCTGATCAGATTTGTCTAAGCATTCTTCATTGAATCTTCCAATTTAGAGAAGACCTAAGGGTAGACCTTGAAGGAAAACTAGGGTAGACCTTGAAGGCAAATTATTGTAGATCTAAAGAGAAAAATTATTGTAGACCTAAGGGCAGATCTTGAAGGTGAACTAGGGTAGACCTTGAAGGAAAATTATTAGAGACCTAAAGGTAAACTTTGAAGGTGAATTTGTGCAGATCTAAAAATAAGATATTTGCAGGAGCAAAGCTACAACAGAAACCTAGGGTTCTCAAAAAAAGAAGATTGTGACGGGTATCAAGGTAGAAGATAGGCTTCATGGAGCTTCACACTTCAACTCTTGGAAACCTAGGGTACTCATTGCATTAGAGGAGAATAATCTTCTAGAATTATTAGAAAATGACATGCATGAGCTATCTAAAGACACAAAGAAAATCTAGTGGAAGAAAAATGGCAAGAAGGCTAGAAAGATCATGATAGAATCCGTGATGGATCACCTGGTACCGATCATCTCCAAGATGAAGACAGCTAAAAAAATGTTTGATACTCTAAAAGGGTTATATGTGATCAACAATGCCAGTAGAGCCTTTGCTTTGAGACAACAACTTCATCATGTAAAAATGGCTAAAGAAGATTCAGTCATCTCATTCTTTATGAAGATTTCTAATTTGAGAGATCAATTGAGCACTATTGGGGATATAATTGTAGACAAAGATCTTGTTATGTTGGCACTAACGGTCTTCCCCAATCTTGGGAACCTTTTATTTAGAGCATCAGTGGGAGATCCAAGTTGCCCAAGTTTGATCATCTTCGAGCTGACTATATTCAGGAAGAAACCGGATTGGCAGCAAGAGGAATTGGGAAAAACTCTCATGATGTAGAACATCAAGTTCTTGCTACACATAATACTAGAGAAAGAGGTAGAGGAAGAAAGAGGAATAGAGATAGAAAATCAGATTCTATTCCAAAATTGAAAAAGAAGGATCTCTCTCATATTCAATGTGACAAGTATGGACACTATGCCCAAGATTGCAAATTAAATTTAATGCAACATGTTTCTACTACAAAAATTGACATAGAGACATCTCATAAGGAGTCAAGTCATTCTAAATTCGATTCAAAAGGTTTCCTCTTAATCTCCACTCTTTTTAGTAATATACAATCTGACAGTGATACTTGGCTGATAGATAGTAGTGCTTCACGTCACATCACAGGCTACAAAGAGCATCTTATAGACTTAGAAGAGAAAGATTCTAACTTTCAAGTGATAATTGGAGATGATGCTAGTTATGTCATAAAGGGAGTTGGGGCTACTTCCTTCCAGCTAGATTCAAGTATCCCTCTTTATTTGAGTGATGTATTATTCGTACCTAGGATCAAAAGGAACCTTGTCTCCATTTCATACTTGGAGGACAAAGGGTACAAGGTTTCCTTCTCTAAAGGAAAGTTTCTTGCATGGTCGAAGAACTCTAGCATAAATTCAGCTCATGTGATTGGCATTCGTCAAGAGAACCTATACAGATTGTCATTGCGATCATTTAATTTGAAGAAGAGGAAATGACATTCAGCGGGAGTCTGACAAACCAACAGAGGCAATCAGGAGATTGATGTAGGTACTTGGAGCTCCAGAGGGAGTCCCAACATCATGAATATTTGTTGTAATGTATATTTCTCTGAGATGGAGAGATATGAGGTGAAAGCCCTTGTAGTGTATATTCCTCTAAGACAGAGAGATATGAGGTGAAATCCCTTGTAGTGTATATTTCTTTGAGATAGAGAAATATGAGGTGAAAGCCCTTGTAGTGTATATTTCTCTGAGATGGAGAGATATGAGGTGAAATCCCTTGTAGTGTATATTTCTCTAAGATAGAGAAATATGAGGTGAAAGCCCTTGCAGTGTATATTTCTCTGAGACTGAGAAATATGAGGTGCAAGCCCTTGTACATCTTTGATACTGAGATATGTTTTTCCATAAATGGGTGTAGCCATTATGGACATCATGTTGAGAGACTCCATGATGAACCCTTCTACATCTCTGCGACTAAGATATATTTTTCCAAAAATGGGTGTAGCCATTATGGATGTCATGTTGAGAGACTCCATGATCAGGATATTTGAGAACACCTCTCTAGCTAAGAGGGAGTGTTAGTGTTTTATAGCTGGGAGAGGTATTCCCTAAGCTAAAGTAGGTCGGCTTTCATGTTTTATAAATAAAATATCATAATTACAAGGTCAACTCTAGAGCGAGCTCATCTAGTCTTGTATAAATATGTGAAGGTGTCTCCTCATTTTGGCATCCAATCAATTAATTTCCAAGTTTGAATTCTTTCAGCAGCGGGCCTATTTTCTAAGCAGAAGATTAGCATCAAGGAGAAGTGTCATTACTTTTGTGTATTCAAGATTCGCTTCAAGGAGAAGCGATATTATTCATTGTATGAGACTCGGCCTCTTCTAGGGCTTGATCTTATGTGTTATCTTTGCACTTATTCTTTCTGATTTAGAAAGAGAATATCTTGTTGGATTTTTCTCCCTCGAGTAGGAGGGTTTTCCCAGGGTAAAATACTGTGTTCATTGTTCTATGTGTTGAATTTTTTTCTTATTTGCATTTCTGATCTAAAAACTAACAAATTCTTCAAAAAAATTATGAAATGTGGGTTTTGTGAGAATTGAATTCTAAGCAAACCTAGATCGTCAAAAATTTAAAAATATGAGATTTAGCAAGGCATGCAAATGGTTTTCAGTCGAGAGCTACAGTAGTTGTAGGGACTCTGGGGGAAATTTCTCCCGAGAAAATCTTAAAAAATGGGTTTTGTAGGCAATGGAATTCTAAGCCAACCCAGATGATTTGAATTTGGAAAAAATGAGTTTTTGACCCACATGTAAAGGAATATTTGAAAAAATCACAATGCTTTAGAATGTGAAGCAACGCGGCAATTTTCTCAAAAAAATCTAAGACATGGGTTTTGCTATTGATGTTGAAATATGTGAACCCATATGATTTGTTTCTTAAAATTCTATCATTTACATTAACATGTGAGAGAAAACCTAAGATAAGAATAGAAGAATTTTAGAGAGAAATAGAAGTTTATTATTGTCTTTGAAAAATTTTCCTATGCTTGAATTAGATTTGATAAAGTTTGCATGCACTTGAAAAATGAAATCTGCAAAATGCTTCCTCTAAACAATCTAGACTTGGCACCATGAAGAACATTGAAATTTGTCACCTGGTAGTGCCTTCAGATCAAGAAAGACGTGTTTTCTCTCACCTATGATGAAAAATAATGGGCGCCTATGCCTTAATAAATAAAAATTCATCAAGAAAGATGTCATAAATGCATGCAATTGCCTTAAAATGGTGCTAGCCTTCTGATTGGACATCAAAATAGTTAATTGATTAAGAAATAAACCCTAATTAGGGCACCATCTCCAAACACCTCAGTTAACTTTACATGCAAAAATAAATAGCCCAATCATAAGAAAAAATCAAGTCTAGTTGAAGTCGACTTGAGAAGTTTAACTAAAGACTTAATTTTAGTTCACAACTTCCACCTTTATAAGATGCCACTTCTCTTGAGTTCAAAAAGTCAAACTTTGACTTTAGGTGGCACTTTACAGACAGCCAATTTTTCAAAAACTTCAATTTGCAAACGTCATCAGAGCCCATGTTCAATCACTGATTCTGATTGACTAACTTATTGAATAAACTAGCTAAAAATTTCATTGAAGAGCACGATCAAAATTGACAAGAAACTCCTTGAGGCTGCAAACCCTGATTCTAACATTTGCGGCTTCAAAATTTAGGGCACATCTGGCCTTCAGGGGCACTTTTGGCTTCAAACTGAGAAAAAATTTCATGCATTTTCATCATGTTGAAGGTGATTTCAATTTCACTTCATCTCGTGTTTCCTGGTGTTTGACAAAACTTTAGAATTGATTGACAAGCTCACTACGGAACTGGCTGAATTTTGAACTAGAGCTCTTGGAGAGAACTTTCATTAAAAACATCATTTGGCAGCTAAAACACATGGGCGCCCCTGGCCTTCAGGGGTGCTTTTCTTCCCAGAGAGCCATTTTTGCAACTGGCTAGAAATTCACTTAACCTCCGGCTGCAGGTTGTTGTCAAGTCTTTTGACCTAGCTGAGGTATGCAACAGAATGTTGGAAGCGTCATAGACAAGATGAGTATCTAAGATGACCCAAAAGACAACATTTGAGGCTCCAAAACCTTGGGTGCCCCTAGCCTCCAAGGGCGCTTTTGCTATTTCTTGACATTTTTGACCATGATTAAAACCTTATGTTTGACTCTTGATTCCTACAGTTCAACAACTTAGATTCATCCGGTGACGGATTCATTACGAAGCTAGACCAAGTATGAGACAAACATCCTAGGTATCATTTGATCAGAAACCTCCATCTAGTGCTTCAAAAAGTTGGGTGTCCTTGGCTAGCAGGCACACTTTTCTACCAGTGTTACATTTTTTCATCCTCCCTCATTTCACGTTCAATCTTCAATTTCAGGTGCTAGACATATTTTTCGGACGGACTAGTAGGCTCGTCGCAAAGCTAATTAGATTTCAAAGAAGTCCTCTTGGAAGTGACAAGTCTCAGAAAGTTGATTTGGGCCCCTGAAATTGAGGGCGCCCCTGACTAGCAGGTGCACTTTTGTCTCCAGAGTAAGAAAAAAAATCAACTTATTTTCCTCGACAAAAATCCCCTCTGAGATGAAGCATCATTTTGGACATATCTTGCCATAGAATCTTCACTTGAGTGTTTTAAGCTTAGATTTCGACACCTGACACCTTGCCATCTGCCATTGTTGACCTCGAAGATCTTAACTTTTCACTTGAAAAAGAGAAAACTACCCACCAGACTTAAACTAAGTTTTAACTAAATCTGACTTTACCATTGTGATCGTGAAGGAAAATAATCAATCAAAACAATTTTCAGTCAATTCTGACAAGTTTCAATTTTTAAGGTGTTTTACCTAAAAATAGGGGTCCAGAAACCCTAATTTTTTAATTTTTTTCAAATTTTACCAGTATCTTCTTGACGTCAAACTGACTAAAATCCCATACTTGATTTTCCCAAAAACTATGTTTTGACATCAGTTTTACAAGGTTTAAACCATTTTAACCAAAATGCCTTAATGAAGCAAAAAATTTGGTTTGGGTACAACATTAGGCTCTGTCTGGTGACCATGTCGGATACCTATGACATAGGAGAATTGAGAATCTCTGAGTTTTTGTAGACCAGTGACTTAACAATTGGGAGTTAGGACTTTTTTCCTAATCACCTAATACTTGGAATTTCCTAAAAATTACCTAAAACAAGACTACCTAAATCACCTAAAACATGACATAACTTCACGGAATGGGGAAATACTTTACTACATAACAAAAAAACAAAAAAAAAATTAATCCGCCCTCGAAGAGATGAAGTGCTTGAGATATTGTTCATTGTATGGCAGCGGGAAGAGCCTCCCATCGATGGTGTTTCTGCCTGAAAGGCTTCACTTCTCTTCTAATGGGCATTGCAAGAGGCAATCCTTCTGGAGTGAATATTCTTAGGTATTCGCACATCCAAGCAAAGGTATTCTAACAAAATTCATAATATGATACGAATGGGAAAGTTGATACCCCTAAGGCATAAGTTTTGTTGTCATCCATCCTCGGCATGTTGATTTCTTCAAACCAGTCGATCGAGTTCCAAACTCAATTTTTGTAATGCCATAGGTGATACTTTTGACCTAAAAATATCCTTTGACTGGCTTGTCGATCAACTCTACATCACCTTTAACACATAGGAGTTTGATCCCCATGTCTTCAACATCTTTGAGGGCTAACAAAATTACCTCTTTCTCAGCTTCAGTGAATTGCAATTGCACGGATGGGTGCAACTGTCCTTTAGGGGAGATGATCAATTCCCCTTCTTCTGAAATTATATTTAAACAACCTCCATAAAATTGTATTGTCCATGACCTTGTGTCCTCTATTGATCTCTTTTCAGAACAAGCAATTTTCTGATCTTGCAGACCAGTTTCTATCTTTGACAGAGTCACACAATTACTAGGACCCATTTCACACTTTGCTTTTGCTGAAACATATGACTTGAGCATAGTCTACTTCTTTACAACTTTGAGAATCTGATCTAGTTTTTGTGGATGATCCTGAAGATATTCTAGTTGAGTTATTTGTACCTTGGTCTTCATCATGGAAGCTACGATGTCAAAATTTGTTGAAGACGTCTCTTGAGCAATTGGCATAGTGTTCTCCTATGAAGATCTCAGATTGGAAGTGGAAGGCACTTATTTTCCCTTTTCATTTGATTTATGCCTTTCTTATTCTTCTTTCTATGCTTGGAAATGATAAGCATGTGTAAACACAGGCGTTGAAGCATTTTCATGATTCACTGTGGGAGTGTACTGACGGTATTCTTCTTCTTGTTCTTTAGTTCTTTATCAAAGTATCTCGTAGCGGAGTTGCCATTGAAGCTGTCTGTTTGTGGTGAAATAATGTTCGAACTTGGTGTTGGTAAAAAACTAGAACTGGGAGCAGCTTGAGTGTATCCCATGATTTGGTTCATTCTCTGATTCTCCGGACATGTGGATCCAGTGTGTGCACCGGTGTCATGGAAACAACAAAATACTACATGGTGTGTAGCTTAATCATTGGTCATGATGGAGATGTTGGAAACCATGGTTGAAGAATGTCTCTCTTTGGTTGGTATGGTTGTTGAACTAGAGATCTGATAGAATTTGTCTTCATCAGGCCAGAAGTGATCATACTTTCCTCCAACTTGATGTTGTGTTGTTGTGCACTCTTTAACTCTATCGCTTTTTTTGTCTTGAGGAAAAAGGTTATCTTTGATGGAAGATAATTTATGAAACAACTTATCAGAATCTCCAGCGATGGATCAAGTGTAGAAGATATTTTGTAAAAAGATGATTAAATATTGCTATAAAATACCTCATGTGTTCATTGTGCTCCATCTTTGAATATGTGAGTTGGACAAACAATAGGTGACTGTCTTTAGTGGGCTTGAATCTCACCAAAAACCTCTCCCTCATAGTTTCCCATCTTGTGATACTACTTGGCGCCAGGTGATTGAACCAGTTGGCAACATTTCCTGCAAGAGTCTCGACAAAGAGATGCACTGAGATGTTTTCATGCGCCACGTGCAAGACGACACAAGCCATTGTGAACACAGAAAAATGTTCCTCGGGTGTTGAGTTCCATTGCTGTGAAACTGAGGAAAGCGCTTCCTTGACACTTTAGGGAACTCATGATTTACCTGAAAATCCAAAGGTCCAATGTTATTACCTCAAGGTAATGGGGTGGACATCTCTTAACAACATCATTTTTGTTATCCATTGCTTCTATGTGGATCATGAAATCAGATGCCAAAGTGCCATTCCTGTAAAACAAAAAAAAATTAGCTTTCTTTTCAAGTTTTCTTCCCTTGTGCCCCACGATGGGTGCCAAAAAACTATTGGTGTTACAATTTGCACCTCTAGAGTGCGTATTGGCAATGGACAACTATGCACAGTGTGTAATGACTGATCTTCAACTTAGGAGGGGAAGCTCTCTCTTTTGCTGATATGTGTGAAAAATTAAATGATCTAAATCCTATCTTTTTGACTCAGTTGGAAGAGACACAAGGTTAAGAAAACCAAGAATGTTGCAACTAAGGTTTTTCTTTGGTTTTGCAGATCTTAACTACAACTAACTAAATTCTTTTAATCTATCCTATTTCTCAAGAAAAACAAAGCATGAGGACTTAGGAGTAGGGAATATTTGGACAATAATCTTTAAGTCAGGATTCCAAAGGAGGAAACAACTCCTATTTGAGGTGTAGACTATAAGAAAGGTTATTGGCAACAACATCAAATGAAAATCCCCACTTCTAAATTCTTAAGGAGGAGATGACACCTATCTGAGGTGTAGATATGAAATAAATATTATTAATCACAACAAAGCATGATAAACCTACTTCTAAATTCCAAAGGAAGAGACGACTCCTATCCAAGGTGTAGATGTGAAACAGGCTTATTAATCACAAATATAACCTAGGACAACAAATTGTATGAAGGAACTATCACACAAATAAATGATTAACCAACATTATATTGAACAAAGATGAACCATTACAAGTAACATTGCACGACAAGGTGGCTCAACAATTTTTTATTAGTAATAAAAGCTTAAGGTGAACTAATACTAAACATAGGAATATTGGCAGCAATGTATCAACTCTCTATCTCGATGAAAAGTTTGTGAACATATACAAAAATAGCAATACTACAAGCAAGAGTTGGCTCAGTATGTATGCTATCATGCAAAAGTTAATTACAAATGATAAAGGGTGCTCTTATTTATAGAACTCAAAGGTGTAGGGAACCCTAAAATCACCTTGAGTTTAAACTCATTCTTGCAAGCATGCAAGCATTTATTCTTTAAGTCTAACTAAATAAAACTATACAGTTAATTGGAAAGCTACCATCAGTTAATTGAAACAAAACAAGACTAAATGGACATGTGCAACATGCACGTCCTTATTGAAATGAAATTTAACTGATAACTAATATCAGACAACTAGATCCTAACTAAAATTCCATCCTCCTACGAAGATATCCATGAAGATGAGATACGTGTGCATGAGATTAGCAATGAGAACTCAAGACTGATGCCGAGTTAACTAATGCTTCTCATTCTATCCTCGAAAATAATTGCAAGATCTAATTGACTGTCTACTATTAGCCCTCCTGGTCTATCACCTCATCCAGGAATCTGTCAAATATCTCATCTTTTGGAACTTTGACGCTATCCATAATGTCAGACAGCCTATTCAACTCCTTCTCTCCATCTTTGATCGCCCTTTGACATTCTCTAACATATGTAGTTGCCTTGTTGAAACTATTTGTCATCACTGAGAAGTGATCCAACTTGGATGCCTTAGGATCTCCATTAAGGCTATCATGAACTAGCTTCTCAAACTCAGTCTGCACTATATCAAGCTCAACATATGTTCCATCTTGACAAAGATAGTGGCATGGGATTTGAGTGATAAACCTGTTGATAAGTTTGAGAGCTCCAACAACATCCTCTTTGAGCGCAACCATCTTTGTAGAAATTCTCTCGTACGTTTCCACTTTGAAAATATGTTGTTCTCTCCAAGCAAAAACCTTCCCTTTATCCTCCTTTGCTACAATGGCGTCATATGCAACTGCCAACTAAGATATGAGTATCAATTCCTTCAGCTTGCCTTCTGCTATAGACACTTCAAGTTGTTGGATCCTCTAATGAATATTATGTGCCTCGTACATCAACCAATATAACTCTGTGAGGAGGTATTGACCTGCAACAATGAAATCCTCGATCCAATTCTCCAAGAGCTTTCCATGATTGACTAACTGACCAAGTCTTTGTTGATCTGCAAGTGTCTCTCAAAGCTATGGGAGCATAGGTGCCTAGCCTATGGTTGCACAAAGAAGATCCAAGATGTACTTTCAGAGATTCTTGATCTCAACCTTGAGGGATACCTTATTTTCTTCGTCCTTCATGACACACTCTTCAAGATTACTTGCAATGACCTTGAAAAGGATCACATCCACATGTCAAGTGATCCTACCAAGATTTTCTTTGATGAAGGTGAAATCACCAACTTAAAATTCATTCAAGCTCTTGCCCTCTGGTGGTGTAGCAAATTCAATAATGATCTCTTCTTCAAGAATCTTCTCAATATGCACCCACTTCTTGACTCTCTTGTTTGACCTATCCTGATAAGGATTCTCAAACTTAGATAAATCAAGCTAATATGAAGGCATTTGCCTCTATCTTCCCAAAGACATCTTGAGACAACATGAATGATCAATGTTATCCTCTTGAGGAGAAACTGCTCCTACTGTGTCAACCACTAGTGGATCAACTGGTATAAAAGTCTCATGAACTAGAGATTTTATCTCCAAGTCAATATCAATAGGAGATGACCATGGAGAAGATGGTGGACCAAGAGATGATGAATCGACCTTAGCTTGTACCACTGACTCTTTTAGGTCTTCTGGTGCTTTCTCAACCTGCTTTCACTTGGTGATGCTTTTTCCCTTCGAGTTCCCACTAACTTTGACACCTTCAGGTGGCTTCAAGATAACTTTAACTCGAGGCCTCGACCTAGAAGTAGAAGGTAGTGAAGAAAACCCTACTAGCGGCTCTAAAATTGGAACTGTACCTCGCTTCCTCTTTCTCTCTAAGAAGTACATGATTTTCTTAATAATTGATCTCGATAGGTCCTCAATTGAAGTACTCTCCCTAGCGTACCAATCTGGCTGGTGAAGTGGCTGGCGAGAAACTTGGTCTTTGACGAATGAACTAAGTAGTACTTCTCTATCATCATCCAACAAACCCACAACATCTTTTGATAGGAAATCAACAAGTTTTGGGAGAGTAATTCTACAGTAATAACGTCAGCAAATTCATCTTTGTAGTTGACCCAAAAGCCCGCAAGTGCTGTCCTGTGTGAATTACTTCGCTCCAACCGTGTTGAGTAATGACCCAAATGATCATAGGTACGCCTCTGAGTGAGATAAGCTTGAGATGGAGCTTTTCTAACTCATTTGTCATTAAATTGCAATCAACGGCAATCTTGCACTTGTATATACCCAATCCAAATGGAAAGGTGAATGTTGGCTTGTGTCAATTGTGGAGAAAAGAGTGAACTTCTTGAGCTTGTCTTAGAAATTCCATGAATAGGACCTTTTCTGATGGGTACCTCGGTAGCATCATAGGTTTTGTGGTGTAACCATACACTTGAATATATGTGAAAGTGGGAAACTGGATAAACTGATCCGCCCAACTCTCCATTGTTGATTTTGCCTCTGGTGAAATCCTTATGTGCATCTCATTATCGAGGTCTTTGACTATCTTCATGAGGAAGTGAGCATTCACCACCATGAAATCCTGTTAAGACTTTGAGAACTCCAATTGTGAGTAATATTCATGAACATGTTGAACACCAAGAGTCCCATTGGTCTTCAAAGTTCTAAAATTGCCTTGAAACACAATTAAATAGACCAAAAAAGACACCATGTGAAACTCGTGGATTTTGAGAAATTTTGTGATTTGTTGGTGAAGACACTCGTTGATCAACATTGCCTAGTCAAAGTGTTCCTTGTTGTTGATAATTTGGGCAATGACATTGAACATCCATGGTCGAAAAATATGAGCCTTCTCTTGACTTGTAACTTGGTTAAGCAAAGTAATTAAGATAGCACTTTTGTCCTTGAACTCTCCACACCCAATCTTCTTCGAAATGTTAGTTTTTTGTACTTTTAGCCACCTTTGAGCAACCTTTCTCTATGATCTTTCTTTTTCCTCTTCCCATATCTTGTTGTAATCTGCAATGGCTACATGGTAAAATTATCTGAGCGAGGAGGAATAGAAAAACACTTTTCAACATCCCTCAGCTTGAGGCTACAAATGACTCGCCCATCGGATGATCTGATTTATCTTGTGGATGAGTCATAGTGCTTAATGCAAGCAATCAAAAACTCAAGATCAAAAACTGTGATAGGAATAGATGTTGCTGCTAGCAACCCATAATGCTCAAAATTTCTGATTGTCGTGTTGCTAGTGCCTTCCAATGTGCTCAGATTGACCACTGGATATACGTGACCCAAGTCTGTATCGACAGTTTTCAAAAAACTTGTGTACCAGGACCAATTTGGCCTTGTAATCTATGGGGTTGAATTGCATTTTGAAAATCTAGATTTTTGACTGTAAAGTCGGGTATGTTCGGAAAACTTTTAGAAAACGCTGAAAAATGGCTCTAAGATAGGCTAAAAATGGCCAGTTGAGGTAAAAAAATTTGGAATTTTTTTGAAACATGGGTTTTGTAAAGAATTGAATTCTAAGCAAACCTTAATCGTCAAAAATACAAAAAGACGAGTTTTAGCAAGGCATGCAAAGGGTTTTCAGTTGAGAACTGCAGTGGCTGTAGGGGCTTTGGGGGCAATTTATCTCGAGAAAATATGAAACATGGGTTTTATAGGCAATGGAATTCTAAGCCAACCCAAATGATTTGATTTTGGAAAAATTGAGTTTTTGACCCACATGCAAAGGAATCTTCAAAAAAAGCACAATGCTTTAGAATGTGAAGGAATAGGGCAATTTTCTCGAAAAAATCTAAGACATGGTTTTGTTGTTGACATTGAAATATGTGAACCCAAATGACCCATTTCTAAAAATTTTGTCGTTTACTTTGACATGCGAGAGAAAACCTAAGACAAGAATAGAAGATTTTTAGAGATAGAAATAGAAGTTTATTATTCTGTCTCTGAAAAAGTCGCTGGATGCACTTGAAAAATGAAGTCTATAAAATGCTTCCTCTGAACAATCTAGACCTGGAACCGCAAAGAACACTTAAATATGTCATCTGTAGCGCCTTCAAAACAAGAAAGACGTTTTTTCTCTCACTTGTGATGAAAATTAATGGACGTCTATGCCTTAATAAATAAAAATTCATCAATAAAGACATCATAAATACATGCAATTTCCTTAAAATAGTGCTAGCCTTCTGATTGGACCTCCAAAAACAATGCCTCCTTTTGATTGGACCTCAAAATAGTTAACTAATTGAAAAATAAGCCCTAATTAGGGCACCACCTCCAAACACCTCAGTTAAATTTTCATGCAAGAATAAATCACCCAATCACAAGCAAAAATCAAGTCTAGTTGAAGTCGACTTGAGAAGTTTAACGGAAGACTTAATTTCAGTTCACAACTTCCACCTTTATAGGGTGCCACTTCTCTGGAATTCAAAAAGTCAAACTTTGACTGTAGGCGTCACTTTCTAGATAGCCAATTTTTCAAGAAAAATAATTTGAAAATGTTACCGAAGCCCATGTTCGATCACTAATTTTTATTGACTTACATATCGAATAGACTGGCTGACACTTTCATTAAAGAGCAGGATCAATACTGTCAAGAAACTCCTCGAGGCTGCAAACCCTAATTTTGGCATTTGATGCTTCAAAATTTAGGGTGTGCTTGGCCTCCAAGGGTGCTTTTGGCTTCAGACAAAATTTCATGCATTTTCATCATTTTGAAGGTGATTTTGACCTCATTTCATCTCGCGTTTCTCGACGTTCAACAAAACTTCAAAACTGACTGATAGGCTCACTGCAGAGCTGGCTGAATTCTGAACCAAAGCTCTTGGAGAGCACTTCCATTAAAAACATTATCTGGCAGCTGAAAAAGATGGGTGTCCTTGGCCTTCAGGGGCACTTTTCTTCCCAAAGAGCCATTTTTGCAACTAGCTAGAAATTCACCTAACCTCCGACTGTAGATTGTTGTCAAGTCTTCTGAGCCGACTGAGGTATGCAATGGAAGTTTGGAAGTGTCGCAGACAAGATGAGTATCTGAGATGACCCAAAAGACAAAATTTGAGGCTCCAAAACCTTGGGTGCCCTTGGCCTCTAGGGGTGCTTTTGCTATTTCTTGACATTTTTGACCATGATTAAAACCTTATGTTTGACTCTTGATTCTGACAACTCAGCAACTCAGATTCATCTGCTGATGAATTTGTTGTGAAGACAGACCAAGTCTGAGACAAACATCTTGGGTATCATTTGATCAAAAACCTCCATCTGGTGCTTCAAAAAATTTTGTGCCCCTAGCTAACAAGCACGCTTTTCTATCAGTTTTAGTCATTTTTTCATCATCCCTCATTTCATGTTTAATCTTCAGTTTTAGGTGCTAGACATATTTTTCGGACTAGCTGGTAGGCTCATCACGAAGCTGCCAAGATTTTGGAGAAGTTCTCTTGGAAGTGACAAGTCTCAAAAAGTTGATCCGGGCCCTTGAAATCAAGGGCACACTTGGCTAGCAGGTGCGCTTTTGTCTCCAGAGAAAAAAATTCAACTTCATTTCCTTGACAAAAATCCCCTTCGAGATGAAGCATCATTTTGGACATATTTTTCCATAGAATCTTCAGTGGAGTGTTTTAAGCTTAGCTTTCGACACCTGGAACCTGGCCATCTGCCATTGTTGACCTCGAAGATCCTAACTTTTCACTTGAAAAAGTGAAAACAACCCACCAGACTTAAACTAATTTTTAACTGAATCTGACTTCACCATTGTGATGGTGAAGCAAAATAAGCCAATCAAAACAATTTTTATTCAATTCTAACAAGTTACAATTTTTACGGTTTTTACCTAAAAATAGGGGTCTAGAAATCCTTTTTTTTTTAATTTTTTTTTCAAATTTTACCAGTATCTTCCTGACATCAAATTGACTAAAAGCCCATACTTGATTTGCCCAAAAACTATGTTTTGGCATCATTTTTACAAGGTTTAAACCATTTTAAGCAAAATGCCTTAATGAAGCAAAAAAATTAGTTTGGGTACAACATAGTTCAAACATAACTAAGATGAACACTAACCAAACCCTAACCCAACTAGGGTTAGCAGATCCGATCAAAGAAGCATGAGATCTATTCAATAAATTTGTGCCCAGAACCAGCATGGTTGCCATACCTGCTATGAAAATTGTGCCAAGAAGAGCTTGGAGAAGAAAAGGCTTGCATGCCATCCACCCACCATGAATATTTTCTTGGAAAATCTATCCAAAATCCTCCATGAAATCTATGATTTCAGTGTGGAATGGTTAGAAGGGACACCCATCAGCAATGAATGAGCATGGTGCCTGTAAAATCATCTTGGAGAAGTCAAAAGAGTAATAATGTTGTTCTTGAACCCTAAAAATATGCTTGGTAGCTAGGGAGTTGTTGTGCATTAATGGCATCATTGGACAAAAACACGTCAATCTATGGATCGTCAAGGTGTCGACCCAAAAAAAATCCTTTGGAATGCAAATGAATTAAATGGTTCTGAGTCCCAAAAATATGTCTTTGTCATGGATCAGGCATCGAGCCTTACTTGTGCTTATGCTCATTGGCATTGGGCCATCGAAGGTTAGGTGTCGAGCCTGCAACTTACTATGTACCAAAGGGAGAAGAGAGGAGGAAACCGCGACCACCCAAAAGAAACCTCATTGAACATCAAAGATTTCGGGGATGGTATATCGATTATTGTAGAGACAAGAAGGGGAAGAGGAAGAGAAAAATCCAAAGTCCAAAAGGAGCAATCTAGGTTCAAGGAGATGGGTTACCTCTTACCATAGAAAGGTACGAGGTAAAGGAGAAGGTTGAAGGCCAACATCCAAAACCCCGACACTTAGTTGGATCTGGAATCAAGGCATCGGTGTGAAGAAGAGATGGAAGGAGAAGGTCAAAGAAGATGAGACCAAGTGATAGCATTAGACCTTCGAGGATCGAGCGTCGGACTATCGAGTGATAGTCAATGAAGGGAGTAAAAGAAGATAAAGGGGAAGGCCGATGGCCGACCCCCGAAAGCTTGGTGAAAACAAAGAAAGGACATGAAGTAGGTGGAAGGATGGAGGAGGAGAAGATTGGTAAGGGGTAAAGGGTAAGGTTGAAGTTCGACACTTGAAACACTTAGAAGAAAAAGGGAAGGAAGAGGAGCAATGGAGAAGGCATGAAGGAAGCGAGAAAGAGAGTCCGAAAACCCGAAATTCTGGGACAACCAATTTTAGGAACCCTTAAGGAAAACTCGTTCAAGATGGCCCATGCAGGATCTCTCAGATCAAATATCAGTGATGGTTCATCTAAGGGGTGCATGAAATTTCAACAAGACCTATTGGCAATTATGATCCCATTTGAATGTTACAACCTTGTGAAGAAGGTGTGTAAATGGGTAGCATTTATCAACCAAATGTACAGTAAATCTCCTGTTAGATTATAGCTTTCCTTGTAGACTTAGGAGTTGCTTGAGTTTTTTAGGTGAGGGCATCTCAATGATCGCTTTGACTTTGGCATGTGGTCCACTTTGATTCCTCTTCGTGATATTATGTTTCCCAAAATTTTATCTGAAGTGACTCTAAAGTCACATTTCTTCAAATTTAGTCTCATCTAATACTTCTCCAACCTATCAATAATTTGTGCTAATACCCCAAAATGACTTTTTCTTGTGATAGATTTAGCCAGTATGGCATCCACATAATCTTTAAGAATCTTATAAAACATATCATGGAATATTACGATCATTTCTCTTTGATATGTTGCTCCATCATTTTCAAGCCAAATGGCATGAAGTTCCAAAAATAGGTTTCTCATGGGCTTGTAAATGTAGTCTTATGTTGATCTTCATGTGGTATCATTATATAATTATACCGTAAAAATCCATCCATAAGAGAAAATCTCATGTCTGAATGTGACATCCACAATGATATCAATGTTGGGCAGTGGAAAATCATCTTTGGGACACACTTTATTCAAGTCTCTAAATTCTATGCATTTCTGAATGCCCCCTGTAAGATGGAGAAAATAAAATAGCATAGACTAAGTGACAACCAACAAAAATCTAAGCTATTAACCTCATCCAAACAAGATAATACAAACAAATGGAGAATAATAAGCTAAAAGCATTCAAATCAAATACTCTCCTTTGAAGTTGCTTCACTTCTCTTGTCTTTGTTATTTCTTCTTATGCCAATATTGCCCTCAGATTTGTTGTTGAAGTTGTACAAATACCTACAAAATAGTAAGAAAGAAAGTTGAAGATAATGGTTGTTAACTTGAAAATGGAGGAGAATGGTCTCTTTTATAGACAACCATTCAAACGGACAGTTAAGATCAATCTTCTAGAAGGATTCCAAGATCGACGGATGAAAATGAATGAGACGGAGGTTATAAAATGGATGGTTGAGATCGAGATTCTAGAAAGATGCTCATGTCAACGCTTGAAAATTGATGCAACTAGAATATGCCATGCATGGAAAATATATGACGCTGATGGCTATGACAATAATGAAGGCAATGACAGGGATTAATGACAAGGCATCTTTGACCAGAAGAGGTGCATAAATAATTTGTTTTAAATTATTTATTTTAAAATGGAGGAGAGGGACAAGTGGCAAATAAATAATTTATTTCAAATTATTTATTTGGAGGAAATGAAAAAGGAGATTTAATTAAATTCATAAATTTAATTAAAGGAGGAGATAGAAATTAGACATGGATAATTTAATTATTTAATTATTTATTCAAAAGGGATGAATGACACATAATTAAATAATTTCATCAATTATTTAATTATGGAAGAATAAAGGGTCAAATAATTATTATCTGACTATGAATGCAAGACAAATAATCAAATAAATTATTTATTTATTTATTGGAGAAAGGGATGTATTAACGACGCAATTAAATAACTTTAATTGATCAGGATATAAATGAGAAGGTGAATCAATTAAATAATTAAAAACTATTTGATTAATAGAGGAATGTGATCAAACATTATTCAATTATCGAAATATGATGACTAGTAAAAATGACGCTCGCAAACTTAGGACATTTTCAGTGTCTACATTTTTCCCCTCTTTGACATAATGCAATTCATCACATTGTGTCAAAGAAATTTAATTCTGAAAAATGCCCTAGTGTAAAGAGAAAGGGGAAGGATGACCAAGAGGGTTGTGGTATGCCCCCTCGAGAGGATAGGCGGGTTCAAAGAATACGAATGTGCTGTCGAAATGGAAGATAATACTAGAGGATGAATGATAGAAGAAATGCTAGCATGAAGGAGATGGATGTTAGCGTGGAAAAGACAAGGGAGATGGGATGTTAGCACAAAAATGGGAAAGAAGATAGATAGGAAATGATAAGGGAACCAACTTTCATGCTTACATTTATATATTTATCAGCATTGGGCATCAAAAATGTAACAAATGGACCACCAACACCATGGTATGACATAAACTAAGGTGTGTAAGGTGACCATTTGTGAGAGACAAGCAATTCAAAAGACAGAGACAAAAGACAAGGAATGCCTCAACTCATGCTAAGGATCCAATTATCCCAGTCTTTTTTCCAAGACAAACCACAAACATCAAACAAAGAAAAGAGGCCATGATCCATCATTGTCCCTCTAAATCCATTGATAGTACATCCTCAAGGAGACTAGTAATATGACCCAAAACCAATCGAAAAGATAATAAATCTAGACCAACAAAGTGTTTGCCAAGATAGTGTTTGCTTGTGATAATGAGGATTGTCTGATTGATTGATTAGGTTGACCAAGATGACCGAGTTGATGGATAGGTTGACAAGGATTGATAAAATGATTTGATTGACCATGCCTAGCCTCAGGAATGACACATCTGGATGAAGGCAAGATTGATTGGTGTGACAAAGCTGGTTGACAAAGATGACAAATTGATTTGATCGATAGATTGACAAAGATTGGTTAACAAATTAACAAAAGCTGACAAATTGATTCGATCGATAGGTTGACAAGGATTGATCATTTGTTTGAAAAATATTGATGAATATGACCAAGTGATGTGACGATACCCAACCGAAGGAGGGACACATCCTATTTAAGGTAGATGACACATCTGATAAAGTTGACCAAGTGACAAATGTTGACAAGACACCTAACTGCAAGAAGGACACATCTTGCTTAAGGTGAATGACAAGGTTGAGAAATTATAATCCCAGGAAGGATACATCTTGATAAAAGACAAGGGATAAGACTGAATGAGACAAACTACATAATACCCCATTCTAGCTGAATGACCAAATTGATGGATGATAAGATAATTGATTAATGGAGGATTCCATTCGTTTGTTGTTTTAGTTTGAATGGTGATTGCTTCTGGACCAATGACTCGACTCAACAAACCTTAAAGGACTTGACCTAGGGGGCCTTGGGGGCTCATCAACAAATGGCCTTTCCTACATAGTAGTGTGCAGAGGCCTGGTAGTTCAACATGACTTGACTTTGTCTTATTCGACAAAATACTGAGTCATGATTTTATTTGGACAACCTAAAGGGACTGGCCTAATGCCTCAGGGGTTCATTTAAGATGAGCCTTACCTACGTAGCAAATGTACAGATGCAACGTAATTCGACCACTCTAACAAAAATGACTTAGACTCAGACTCAGACTCTGTTTTTGGTATTTTTGTAGCTTTTCGATGTTTTTAGATTTTGAGGATTTTTGGATTTTTTGGATTTTGAAATGTTTTGATATTTTTGGATTTTTGAAATGTTGTGAATTTTTTTTGAATTTTTGAAATGTGATTTTTTTGGATTTTTTCAGGACATTTTATGATTTTTATGGATTTTGAAGGTTTTAAAGGGTTGATACCATGTACTATTTCTCATGAAGATGTGAGTCAAGGAATTGCCCCCAGTTGGGTATATGACCAACTTATTATGCACAGGGGATCAATGGATGAAAAGGATGATCATGAAAGTGAAGGACGCTAAATGTCGATGGTCTTCAGGCCATGGAAAGGATGACACTTTATTATGGATGGATAAGACTTTGTTATGGATGACAGATATAGGGATCATGAAAAATGCATGTGAAAGATACCCACAATCAACCAAGCAGACATCTAGACATGCACAAGGATCCAAGGACAAACATGATCTTGCCCCTAATTAAGTTGAAAACCAATTGATAGGTGATGATGATGACGATAACGTTGTTTGATATGGGAAGGACACATCCTGAAACAACATGAGGATTGGGAAAGACATATCTCGTGGATGATAATGTAACTAAAGGATCAAGGTTTGTAGCAAGGTTGGGAACAAATCCAATGAATATTTTGGATGATGCGCTAGAGTGCATAGCAATATTGTATGGATTAGGATTGTTGCATTTGAAATGACTAACCTTAGGACTATATAGGATTATGGAGGGAACTTGGATAAGTGAACTAGAATCCTTAAACCAATGAAAATGGAAACCAAGTCCAACAATAGGTATGAAAGGATAATGGATTGATTTTGGAAAAATATAGGAGACATGAGGATTATTGGTTGAAAGAATTATAATATTATCTCCAAGGACTATGTCGCATAGGAATACTTTTTTTTCTTTGAGATATGGGTTTGGATAAATTTTATGAAGGAAATGACATGATATTTCAAGGATAGTGTATGAACAAAGGATACACATGTCAAGAATTTTCCCAAAGCATGATTTATGTTTGTACCCCATTTCTTATCAAGATCAAGGTAGGTGGGAGAATGGATGGAAACGATATGGATTGGATAGATAGATGGAAATGTCATGAGAAATACATGGAAGATGAGACAACTTGCTCCCAAGTGTAATGGTCCACATAGATAATTGCTCTTACACATGATGCCTGTTTGCCAGGTTTTTATCATGGTTCTTATCCAAAGTGCCATAAAAATGGTTTTCACTATTGGACGAAATTTTTCCCCTTACTATTTTTTTCTTTTTTCTTTTTTCTCTTTTTTTTTTTTTGATGTCACACAAGATGCATATTTGCTAGGTTTTCATTAGGGTGAATTTTTTTTTGATTTTTTGTATTGACTTTATGTTCTGTATGATCATTAATTGTTCGGAATCCTTTGATGGTGTTGATGTAGATACTAGTGTCATGATATGCCAATAGTGAACTTTATGGAGTAGTTGTCTTGTCAAGATCATAGCACTTGCATACAACTGATCGATGTCATTGTGATCCTCTCTGATACTAGGTTTGGCCTTATCAAAATATACACATTGCGATAGATTTCCATTTGAGTCCTTATGATAAAGATTTGTAACCAAGATGCGATGAATTTTTGATGTGGGATTTCTAGACTTTAGGTGAGATGTAGGATTATGATGGATGATGGTAGGTGTGGAAGGATTATTTGGACGTTTGGATGTAGCAGTTTTTATTTTCCAAACTTGGGATGGTGGATGATGGAGTATGGAGTTTTGATTGGGATAGTGTTTGGAACCAACACTTTTATATGCCTTTCGTGATGACCATTTTGAAGGAGGTGGACATTTTTTATATGTGGGAGACCTCTTTTCTTGTGGCTCCACATTTTTATTGAATTTTAATTTTGAACTATTTTCTTTGCTTGATCCATCTTAATTTCATTTGTCCCCTCAAATTTTTGTTTGATTCAATGGCCTTTGACATTTGATTTTGAACTTTGGATTTGTAATAATTTTCTTTTTGTTGGTTCCAAATGGAAGGCTTATTCACGTTGGAGTGACAGTTTATGGTGTGGATGGAAGGAGTGTTGGAAACAACCTTATGACAAGAACTACTCATGGACTCCATCCTGATATTTGTATTACATAAAGTTTACCCCAATATTGAGGTACCACAAACAACATTTGACTCTTTGACTAAATAATAATGAAGACCTTGATGTATAGGATTTTCATGAAACTTTACTAGTTCTAGAATGCCTTGCTCGTGTAGGCCTAGTCCTTTTCCTTGATATTGCATGCTCTGAAATATTTCATTTGTGATGGGGTATTTTTTACTTCGAAAACAAGATGAAACCCATCATTGTGTATGTGAAAATTGCTACATGGAATCTTTTCCTCTATGAGAAAGCCTGATTTGATAAAGGTAGATGATCCTAGTTGGTAGGATATTTTGGATTTATCATTCATCATACTTGTTTCTTGTCGATCATTTGGGATATCAATTTGATCCATGGTAGCTTTTGTATCTTCTTCTTTGACTTGATCAATAGTAGCTTCTTTATTGTCTTCTTTGACTTGATCAATAGTAGCTTCTTTATGCTCTTCTTTGATGTCATCCATATCATTCATTTGATTATCTATGTGTCCAAAGGAGGCAAGTGTCTCATCTTGGGAAATGGAGGTGTTTGGTACTTGTATAGGATCAACTTCAAATGTTTGATCATGAATGGCATAAAGGTCAATGAGTGGACCATTTTGGACTTCATGTTCAAGGGTAGGATCTTGGTAAAAAATAGGTTTGTCTTGGATGGATCTTGATCAAGGATAGGTGCATTTTGGATGCCATTATTATCTAGAAGGACCTCTCAAATGGAATTAAGGATGGGTTCATGGGATGGACTACTTCTATTTTGACATGAAGGTGAAGCTATGATGTCATGCTTTGGACTTTTCTTTTGACATGTATCCCAAGGTGTAGGCAATGTGATGTTATTTTGGAGACCATGAACAAATTTATTTTCATGAATAAATGTACCTTGGGATGGATTAGTGGATGATGGACTAGGATAGGATGTGGAGACTTGGAATGGGTTGAGGGATGATGGACTAGGATAGGACGTAGAGGCTTGGAATGGACTAGTGGAAGGTTGGTTTCCCTTGTCAAGGTTAGGATAAGGGTGATTAATGGAAGTTTGATGGGGATTAATGGTATGGATTTTCTCAGGGAATCTTGATAGTGAGGGTAGATGGATGAAGGATTGGAGCTTATGGATTGTTGGTAAGAAGGGTAAGTGAGTGGTTGGTATTGATGATTGAGGATTGATTGGTATTCAACTTGAATATGAAGAAGATCAAGGTAAAGTGAAGACATGGTCATGAATTTGGATTAGGATGGATAAGGTAAACTTAGTGAGGACCATACAAAACTTGTGACCTTTGGATGAAAATGCAATGTTCCAATACAAAATGGATATGAAACTATGCTATTTTTTGTGATTTTCGAGGATATAAGGATGCAAAGTTTCAATGTACCTAAGACCAAGATTAAGGAATGGTGGAATGATAATGACCCTATAACCAAAGGATATGATATGTAGGGATGATGATGACCAGAGGATTTTTTTTTTTTTATAGATTTTTGGGATAATATAGGGATGTGGAGTGATAATGCAAGGATAACAATGACCTTATGACCAAAAGATATGGCATGCAAATGAAGCTAAATTATAAATGATGCAAGATGGTATGGGACTAAGCTATGTTTTTGTGATTTTTTTGGATTGTAAGGATATGAGGATGCAAGATAATCATGCAAGGATAATGTTGACTTTGAGACCAAAGGATGAAGCTAAATGAAGTTAAATGAAACTAATGGATGCAAACGATATCAAAGGTGGAATAATTAATGATGAAGGATAATGACAAGGGGACTAAATGATGCTATATTAATGATCAAGGGTAGTGATGCAACTAACGCTAAGGTGAAATAAAACTATGTTTTTGTGTTTTTGAGATATAAGGATACAAAGTGCAATCTAGGCAATATGAGTCTAAATGAGAGTAATGTGAAGGAATTTTAAAATAAGGGTGGCAATCAAGCTATTGTGAACCCAAGGCAACAAATTCCAAATGTCATTGACCATAAGAGAACAACCAAGACTAGGACACAAGACCAAGATCAAACTTGAAAAAGTGACAAATGACAAGACAATGACAATGACAATGGTCAATGACAAATAAAATGTGTAACCCATAATTTCCTAAAGCTCAAAGGTCTCCCTATGTTAAAAATTTGAAGGCCTAAATGCAACCTAAGGGTGAAAGTCCAAATTGTGTAATGCAAGGAATGAAGGGATGCAACCTATGATGTAATTTTTTCCTAATGGGGATGCTTAGAATGGGCTAGTAAAACTTGCAGGTATGTGTCTGATAGTTGTGGTTCTAGAATGATATTTTTGAAAGTTTTGATATTTTCAATGGTTTTTTATTCGAGTTTTGATTGTTTCTAATGGAATATGACTGGAAAACACAATAAACAGTATCAATAACTTTGTTTGATGACTTGTTTGATGTAAAAATATTTGATTTTAAAGAAGACAAGCACAATCCTAAGGTTGGAAAGGACAATATTCATTGAGTTCCCACTTGGATTAAACAGCCACGCTTATTTTTAGCAGATGACTCAGAAGCTTGGCCACATTGGCTCCCCCAACACAACACTCACTTCTCAGGTCAAACAACCTTCGAGTTCTCATGAATCTCCCATGAAGAACTCTTCATCTCTACTAAGAAGCGAGTATGTGGGATGACTTTAGAGGTCCGAACTCCTACACCAACAAATAGAATGATTTTGGCTGCTACAAACAAGATATGTCTATTAAGGGCATCTGGTTCAGGGGGTACTATAATAAACTCCCTCAAGAGGTATCCCTACCCTTAGAACAAGGGTTTACATATCATAAAGATATTGGGGGAGAGCTATCACATACCACATCTCATTTATTGCAAACTTTCCTTGCAATCACAAAATTCTATAGCGGTTCATAAGGACTTGGCTTTAGCCTACTACCACTTAGGCTTGTCCCTTGGGGTGAGTACTTTTTCCCACCAAGGCAGGCCCTTCTAATGGGTGAACAAAAAAATGGATGGGTTTGGCTTTCTGATCATCGAGTTTGCACAAGGTGAGAGCATAATACCTACCACCCCAAACACTAAGACATGGTGTTCATTTACCCTCTAGTTTAATCTATGTGAAAGAAGATAGTTGTTCTTTTTAAAGCACCAATTGAAGTGTTTTCTACACTAAAAGATAGTCAATTGATTTTAAACCTCGCTTATTATTTGAAAACACTTGGATTTTTGTAAGCCAATGAAATGTGATGCAAGTCAATTTTAAATCCCATGAGTGAAAATATGCAAATTGTTGTTCATTTTAAACCCATGAATGAAATATGCAATTTTTTGTTCATTTAAATCCCATGAATGAAATATGCAATTTGTTGTTCATTTTAATCCCATGAATGAAATATGAAATTTGTTGTAAATTTTAATACCAAATGAGTTACATATGAAAATTGTGGTTCATTTTATCCTCATGAGTGTAAATGCAATTTGTTGTAAATTTTAAAACTAATGAATGAAATGCAATTTTAACTCTTAAAAAAAAAAGGGAGTTGAAAAATACACAAAATATATCTAATCCAAAACAAGCCAAAAATCCTACAAAACCACAAGTTAGATCTTCTTGATGAAAGCCACACGTTGAAAATAAAACATTAGTAAACCAAAAAAAACTTGAATAAAAACAACAAAATAAAATACTGATAACTTAAACAAAATTTTAAACCGTAAAAATCTATGGAAAGCTAAGACATAGACCTTCAAAACCCAAAAAAAGTTTGGCAAAATCCTGCACAACAAAAGTGTTATAAACAAAAGAAAATTTGGATCTTAACAATTAAATCTTAAAAAGATGTGAGCACTAAAACAACCATAACTTTCTCAAAACATATCAAAATTTCAAACTATTTGAAGTTCCAGAAAGCTAAAAAATGAGGCCTACAAAACCTAGATAATCATTTTTTAAGATTTCATGTGCCCTATTTTTCTGTGCTCAAAATAAGATGACAAGATTTTGCGCAAATTCTTGGCTATAACCTGCAAAACAACAAAAACAAATAAGAAAACAAACAAATTTTTCTACAAAATTATAAGATTCGCATCGGGTTCACCAATGTAATATGAAGAAAATAAAATAGCATAGACTAAGTGACATCCAACACAAATCTAAGCTATTAACCTCATCCAAACAAGAGAATACAAATAAATGGAGAATAATAAGCTAAAGGCATTCAAATCAAATACTCCCCTTTGAAGTTGCTTCACTTCTCTTGTCTCTCCTATTTCTTCTTATGTCAATATTGCCCTCAAATTTGTTGTTGAAGTTGCACAAATACCTGCAAAATAGTAAAAAAGAAAGTTGGGGATAATGGTTGTTAACTTGATAATGGAGGAGAATGGTCTCTTTTATAGACAACAATTCGAACGTACGGTCGAGATCAATCCTCTAGAAAGATTCCAAGATCAACAGATGAAAATGAATGAGACAAAGGTTACAAAATGGATGGTTGAGATCGAGATTCTAGAAAGATGCTCAGACCAACGGTTGAAAATTGATGCAATGAGAATATGCCATGCATGGAAAAGATATGGCACCGACGAGTATGACACTCGATGGCTATGACAACAATGAAGGCAATGACAGGGATTAATGACAAGGCATATTTGACCAGAAGACGTGCATAAATAATTTGTTTTAAATTATTTATTCAAAAATGGAGGAGAGGGACAAGTGGCAAATAAATAATTTATTTGGAGGAAATGAAAAAGGAGATTTAATTAAATTCATAAATTTAATTAAAGGAGGAGATAGAAATTATACATTGATAATTTAATTATTTAAATTCAAAAGTGATGAATGAGAGATAATTAAATAATTTCATCAATTATTTAATTATAGAAGAATAAAGGGTCAAATAATAATTATTTGACTATGGATGCAAGACAAATAATCAAATAAATAATTTATTTAATTATTAGAGAAAGGGATATATTAGCAACACAATTAAATAAATTTAATTGATTAGGATATAAATGAGAAGGTGAATCAATTAAATAATTAAAAACTATTTAATTAATAGAGGAATGTGATCGAACATTATTCAATTATCGAAAGATGATGACCAGGAAAAATGGGGCTCACAAAATTAGGACATTTTTCAGTGTCTTACACCCCCAATGGGTTTTGATACTAGTACGAGGTTTGAAAACCACTCAGGATAATCTATCAGCCTGATGAAACCCATGTCTATCAACTTCTGTAGTTCTACTTTGACCAATAGTGTTATCTAGGGATGTATTTTCTTGATTTTTTATTTTATCGATTTTGCTTTCAAATGCACTGCCAAATGATGTACTACCAATGAGGTATCAAGTCTTGGCATATCTAAGTATGACCAAGAAAATTTGATTCTTTCTTTCTTTCAATAATTTATCCAAGTTATGTTGTTCTTCATCATCTAGGGATGTAGAATGGTATGTTACTTGAGGTTGATTTGTTGTTCTGATGTTGAATTGTTGTGCTTCTTCTATAAGAATTGCTAATTTTTCTTGATCCATAGCAACACTAGGGAGATGGAATCCTTCATCCTTAGGCACCTTAGAGAGGTTTTCACCTTTGGATATGTACTTTATTTTTACTTTTTCATGATCTAAAAACACTACCCTGTGGTTTTCGTTGCGGGATCTGGTTTTGATTTTTAAATTTTTTATTTTATGAATAAAGGATTCAATCGTATCCCTATAGTACGCTTGGGTATCAAGTTCAATATCAAACCTTTCTTTGTGATCACCCAAAGGTATTCCATCTCAGAGTCCCATGAATTCAATGATAGCTTCATCATTTTTGAACAAATCAAGAATTGGAAATTGTTGTTGGTCCTGATCGATGAGTTGGGGATAAATGAGTTTGAGGACATTTTTTTTGATAGGGGAAGTGAATGACGTAGTAGTGGTAGTGTACATAGAGGCATTTTCAAATAATTCTATTATACACATAAGTAAGTGTTTGATGTTCTCATTATCAAATGGATTATACCAGGAAGAAGCTTCAAATTTCTCAATAAAGATATCATCAATGAGAGGGGTCACATTTTATTCAAGTCATACCCAAGACCTTTATTCCTTGGTCACTTTTCTAGAATTATGGGTTCTTTGATACCTTGTTGTGTAGGAAAACTTTACCATTGCCTGTGTAACCCATGTTCTTTATCATCTAATATCCTTTGCTACTTATATCAACAAGAAGAGGAGCCTCTTCTTAAATGTTCTTCTTGATAGATCAATTTTGAGAAGTCTCCATCTATAACGTCTATGCTCAATTCTCCCCATTTTGTAAAGATAGTAGGTTTGAACTTGATAGTTTTGGATGATTTTTCAATGTGATAAGGTTTTCCATATGACTTCGGGGAGAGTGGTAATTTTCCCACAGAGAAGGATTCCTTAAGGTTGTAATCATCCAACCATTATCTTTTATTTGTACCTTGATTTCATGAAATGTTTGTTGGGATTTTGATGTAGATGCAAGTGTCGTTGGATCAATATAAGATGATGAAGGTATAGTTGCATCATTATTAGGTACTTGGAGCAATCTATGATACTTCTCTTCCATGCTTTTCCAACAGTAGAAAGGTTTAGGATCATTATAGATAGTACTTACTTTATCATTGTATAGAAACTTTAGACATTGATGACATGTAGACACAACGAACTACATGACATGGATCCATGAGTGGCCTAGAAGGATGTTATAAGGAAAGTCAAGGTCTAAAACTTGGCATGTTTTCTCAGCTATTACATGGCCCACTTGTATAGGTAACTTTATAGTTCCTTATGAGTCCCTTTCATTGTCATCATATGCCTTGATAGTTATTCCTTTTGTTCTTTAAATTATTTCCTCAAAATATCCCAAATGTTTGACCGATTGAAGTGTACATATGTTTAATTCCATATCTCCATCTATCAAAACTCTCTTCCCCTTGTGTTTATGGACGTAGAACTCAAGATGTAATGCATGATTGTGATATGTATGAGATGGAAGGTCTTTTTTTGTGAATACCAAGTGATGAGTGTATGCAATACGTCCTACCATGGCTTGGAATTGTGTTGTATCTATTTCTATAGGTACAAATGATTGCAAGAGAGCCTTGTCTAAGAATTATTTATGCGTGGGAGATATTATCAAGAGTTATAAGAACAAGATTTATTCTGGAGTCTTCTTGAGATGGTCTATTAGGCTATAATCTATGGGATTTACTTTTTTTAGGGATTTTGTTTACAAAGGAGCTCCTTGGATGGTGACTTCCCTCTTTGTGTGGTGACTCCACACTCAGAATTTGGTCCATTTATTATGACAACATAGATATGGTGGCTACCATCTTGTATATGTCCTACGCCATTGTCATAGGAGTAGTTAACTTGGTTGTAGGTTTTAGATTTTCTCGCATCATTTTCTTTACCATGATCGGGCATAGGATTATTGTACATACCTAACTCATTATTTCCTGAGGTTCCTAGACATTGATCAATGTTTACCTCACCATGATCTATGAGGTCCTGGATGATTTTATTAAGCTTCATGCAGTTTGATGTTTTATGTCCTTTCATTCGATAATACTCACAATAGTTATTTCCATTGTACCATGCAGGTTCAAATTGAGGTTCTTCATATTGTCAGAAATTAGGAAGCTTTTTTAAATTTGTTTGGATTAGCTTTTTCAAAACTATTTCAATTGGATCCCCTAAGGGAGTGTACCTATTTTTTCTAGGTGGTGGTCCTCTCAAAGGATTAGTATTTTGTACATTTTTTCTAATTATTCTATTGAGTTTGTGCGTTAAGCACAAATTTTGTGTTCACCACACCATCATTAGTTACATTCTTGTTTTTAGTCCATATACAAGGTTTTTCATTGGAACTAAAAGGTTGGTTGTTGTCTTTATAGATCTGCACTAATCCCTTTGCAATAAGATCCCTTTCAATGTTACGACCTTTTGATATGAGCTCTTAAAATTTTGTGACACATTGCATGTGTAGTTGAAAGCCAAGTTCCAAGTTTAGATTGTTTGTGATAATTTCTACTTGTTGTTTTTCTAGAATAGACCATTTTCATTTGCTCACATTATGTCTCCATATTTGTAGGAAGTAAAGGTTTCTCCCATTTTTTGACAAGATACATAGTTCATTTAAAGTGACTTCCACATAAATGTTGTAGAAGTGTACAACAAATTGATCCATGATTTCTTGAAACATTTTTATGCCTAGAGGTAAGTGCTAGAACCATTCAATAGATTGTCCAACCAAGTTGTGTGGAAAGAAGTGCATAAGGTATGTACTGTTGTAGGATACTCCATGCCAGCTACATAGAACTCTTGTATATTTTATTCGAGATTACCTTCTCCTTTGTGCTTGTCAAATTTTGGCATTTCAAAGTTTAAGGGAAATGGTAAAATCGTTATGTTCGTATTAAATAGATATGGAAACAGGTCTTGGAGAGCATGTGAATTTTTAGTTGTTCCCATTTTTATATCGTTGATATTTTTTGTCAAGATTTAATTTTGTGATGATAGATCCATAGGAGGATTGTTTGGTGGTGGATTATATGTATTATATTGAGGGATAGTGGATGAGTGAATGTTGGGTCTTGATAAGGGGGGATGTTTGTGTTATATGGATTGTATGGAGTGTGTTGAGGTTGAGGGTTAGATTGGTATTGTGGATTGTTTTTTGGTGGAGGTATGTTGTACGAACCAAACTGATGTTGAGGAATGATGTTTTGTTGAGGATTTTATGGTTGGTATTGGGTATATTGTTGGTGTTGGGGATTTTGTTGCAAGGTTTGTTGTTGTTGTTATGCAAGTAGTTTTTGTTTGTAACCAACATTTTGTTATTGTTGTGGGGTAGGAGTTTGTTATTGTGAGAAGATGTATTGATGGTGTTCTTATTGTTGAGGATTTGGAGCTTGGTGTGAAATTTTTTGATGTTGTGGAATGATGTTTTTTTGAGGTCATTTTTGAGTGAATTATTATTGAGGTTTCAATGGATGTACGTTAAGAACACTGAAATGTGTGTTTTGTGAAGGTGGTGTTGTAAATGGATTTATCCCATAGTTCATTATGTTTGGACTTGGAATGTTGGGATTAGGTTGATTTGTGTATGTTGGTGGAATGTTTTTGTTTGGAAAGCCTAGGCTTGTTTGGTTCCCTAGACCTTGATTGTGAAATAATGGGTCTATATAAATTGTCATGCAAAATTTGTTGAGTCCTTTTCAATTGGAGTTACTGTAGGTTGACTTGGTACATTTAGTAAGAGAGGTTTTGGTATTTTTTGTACAATGTGATGTACCAAGGGTTTTTTTTCATGTGGATGATTCATTGATGTTATGCATGTAAAGGCTTGTTCCCTCAGTGTATTGATATCAAAGTGTGTGAGTTATTCAGAACCTCATCTTGCAAGTATCAACATGTATAAATTAAGGTATGCCCATAAATTGAATCAAGTGCTCTATTAAGAAATGGGTCTTGTGTCATATTTAATAGATGTTTAGGAGTAAATTCTAGGGTTGGTTTGTTGGTGATGTCTTCTATGTGGCTTATTTTGAACTTGATACTTTTAGGTTTGTTTTGGAGTACTATACCCTTTAGGATTGGAATTGAGCATTCCTAGACTTGTGTCAACAACACTCGTGGTGGTAGGTACATTAGAGCCACTAGGATTTGATTCCATGTTTTTCTTATGTTGAGATCTCATTGTATGATCCAGGATGATCTTAGAACCCTAAAAATTGAATTGATCCAAATGCCCCCAAAATCAACACCATGTCAAAGTGATCGGGAAATCGGTCTCAACGCAACTTGAACGGGCAAAAAAGGAGTTCATACGTCTGAATTATGGCCAGTCAAAGTTCAGTCAAACCAGGTGCAGGGGCCCGTCAGAAGGCAAAAAATTCCTACTTTGCTCACCATAGGATAAATCATTAAAAATTTGATGAAAGGTGATAAAGTTTAAAATAAATGATTAATGTTTCAAATGGGTTGGAAGAAAACTCATGTGTTATTCATTTAAAATTGAAAAAAATGATTAATACTTGAAATGAGAGTGGGAAGCTCATGTATTATTCGTTTAAATTGGAAAAATGATTAATACTTTAAATGAGTGTGGGAAGCTCATGTATTATTAATTTAAATTGGAAAAATGATTAATACTTGAAGTGAGTGGAATTCTCACGTATTATTCATTTAATTTATAAAAAGGGAAATTAGTTTTGTGTGAGAATCCACCTCACAACTATTTTCCTATTCTCAAGGAGGAGTTGAGAGACTCATGGGATTTTCTCTCAGCTTATCCCTTGAGTTGTTGTAAACCCTCTTTTTGTGGATTTATCCTCTCCATAGGTTGTGGATTAGGAGAATTTCAAATAGCGTTTTAATGGTTATTAGGTGGGATTAGAATTAAAAGAAAAGAAAACAACCCAAATTACAATGGCCCGAATAAATAATAAGTTAAGGGCTTAAAACAAATATTAAATGGTTTTATTAAAGGGTTGTTAATTGTTATTTAAAAATGGGGGAATTGTTTTGATTTTCCCTAAAGTGGGAAAATTCCATATTTTGGAGGTTTTAGCCCAAATGGGAAAATCTCATGTATAAAAATGAGTGTTAGGAGGCATTCTGTCATCATCACATTCTTGGATTGAATTATCTCATTCAGAAGTTTGAGTTCTAGTATCAGATTCATTGAGGATTTGGTGATGAGATTTTTGTGGTGCAACCTGAGACGAAGCTTGGAATCTTAGAACTCTGTACAGAAGGTTGTGCTTGAAGGAGCATCAATCAAAGTCCAATTTGAAGACTTCTTCTCTTATGAGGTTGTGGTGAAATTTTGCATGTGGGCATCCAGTGTCAGGTGTTTTTGATACTTGACTTAATACTGGCATATTGAATTCAGTTTTGTAAACGAGGCAAAGTACCTTTGTATCTAGATTGCATTCAGTCAATGCTTCAGGAACTAGGACTGCATTTTTTGTCATTATTGGAAACACTAGTACTGTGTGGATTCAAGGAGTGCTTGTACGGCTTTGATACTTCCTATGCAGTGACAACTTGTACATGTAGTCAGAAGACCAGGTGTTGTAATCAAATTGAAGGTTCAATATTATTGGAAAATTGATCATGCTTATTGAGTGGATCTAGAGATGTAGCCTAGAGAGGTGAACTCTGTAATCAAACGTGTCCTTGATCTTATGGTTTAATTTTGATGTTGATTATTTTTCTTTATTTTTCATTTCAACTAAGGCACTAATCAGTTAGCTCAGTAGATTGATGAATTGAATTTGCATAGTGGATTTGAATCATTCATTAAAGATCTTGGCATTGATTTGGATAAGTATTGTTTCAAATATTTTTAACTAAAGACTTTGCTGAGTAAGCACACACTCTAGAGTTTTTCTATTCAACTAGTATCAGAGCAGTTTCTGAGCTCAAGTTTGGTTACTGTGACTAGTTTGATCAGTTTGTCAGTTTGCTGGTTTGCAAGTCTGCAAGTGTCACAAGTGTACATCCAATAGGAAAATGGCATCTGAACAAGGGGAATCTTCCAAGGTGACAATGTCCGCATCCATGATGGATGACTTCTTTGCTATGAAGAGGATGATTGAAGCACTCCACTGGGATAAGTCCGAGAGGCTTCATGAGCTTGAGGAATCCAACCAATGCCTCCAGAGGGAAAATGTTGAGTTGAGAAGTCACCTTGAAGACTTGGAAGATGAGAAAAGGAAGTTACATTTTATGTTGCAGAGTGTTGTGGAGGAACAAATGTGAGAAATTTCAGTTGCAAAGAGCCCTCCTTGGATTGAAGATACTGACATCTGCACCTTTTGTCCACACTAAGAGGATTCCTCATATGTGCCCCTTACATAGCCTAAAAGTTTGGATGCTTAATTTGTATCAATTTAGAAGGAGCCATCAAAAAATGTTCAGGAGGTTGATCAAGCATTAGAGAAGGTAATAAAATAAGTAATTTTAATTCCTTCTTTCAATCATGATAAGGCTTTTGCAGCCTTTGAAAAACATACCAAGGGTATCAGTATGAAGTTGCTGACGAAGATGGGCTATAGTGGGAAAGGCCTTGGAATTCATGGCCAAGGCATAACTAGTCCCATAAAGGCGGTACAATGACCTTGTTATACCAAACTAGGTTATGATAGTGAAGAGAGTGGAGAATGTTCCAGGACCGTATTTGTGAGAAGTCAAGTTGAACATGCACCTAATGGAGGATAGTCTAAGGCAGATAACCTTCAATAGTTGGGGAAAAAACCCAACAAAGGAAAAGTTGGTTCTCTTAAGCAGAGTAGTGCTCCAGCTAGCCAGGGAAAATCTAAAGGTGATGAACCCTTTCAATCCATTGATGATTTTAATTCTTTTATACTAGTATTATGGAGTATGTGACCCTGCATGTTTTGTCATGCACCTAACCACTGTGCAACAAGGTGTAACACAAAGCATAATATTTGTAGAAAGTTGGTCATGCAAGCAAAAGAGAAAATGAGGCATGCAACACACCGCCAACATTCCACTTCGAAGAAGGAAACAACAATGGCAGACAAAGCCCAAAAATTTTGTACACTGCAAGATCAGTGAGAATTGGGTTGAGAAGTGTTGGAAAGTACACCCAGAGCTTTGACGTTCACTGAAGGAACCCAGTCAGTAGGAGGTTGCAGAACTTGTGGTGACCATCCCTGAGGTAGTCTGTGAAAAGCCTTAACATAATCAGGGGTACCCCAGTCAAAAGCGGAAAATTCCTTTGTTCAACTTCGTAGGAAATGGGAAAACATGTCAACTATGTATTTGTGTTAACTTTGTTTATATTACCTTTTGGATTGTGGTAATATGTTTGTTGATGTAAAAAAAAGTGTGGTTTTGAGTGAAAAAACTCTAGTGTAATTTTTTGCAAGTATTTGTATGAAGTTGTATTACTCTAGATTGAGATTTTGTAAGGCTTTCAAAGCCATGTCTCTTGTAATTCAAAGGAGAATACTTTAGGACTTATGTATGGAAGTTAACATTTTTTTACTTGCAGTTCTCAAGTGGCTGACACTAATTCTTGAAATGAGAGTGTGTCACTAATCTTCTATTGAAGAAGAAGGACATTTGTAAAGATGGATAAACCATATACTCATTAGGACTCAGAGTTGCAAAGAATGATATAGAGTGACTTGTGTGTTCCTACTTCAAGACTCCATCAGATCGAAGCCCTTGAAGGCCTTGTTTTATGGCCTTGTTGCTACAACAAATGGAGATAGAGCTGGATGGTGAAGCCTTTAATCAACCATTTTGAAGAACAAAGGTAAAGGAATGTAGCAGGCTGAGACACAGTTTACCATTGCTTGTACAGTTTGTAAGCAGGGAGGAGCATCAAAGTCATGCCATAATCTTCTTGGAGTTGATGCAGAGTGAGAACCACCACCATGAGAAGAAATGAGAGATAGGTTAATCATGCTCCGTCTTGTTCTTACTTTTGGTATTTAAAGTTCTATTTTGGATTGCATCTTAATGAGTTTTGAAGTCTTAGTGTTGCCAAAATGTAAGACCCCTAGAGGCAAATGTAGCAATAGGCAAGCTCATGTTGATGATGCATTGCCAAAGTGTAAGACCCTAGTAGGAAGATATAGAAATGTATGCTTCCTGGTGTTGTCAAAGTGTAAGACCCTTAGAGGGCAGATGTGACAATATCCAGACGGGACAGGATCAGAGCCAGGTTGTCAAAGGTGAAGTCAATAGTAGTACTGTAGTGGGGCTTCAGAGGTGGCAACAATGTTGATCCAAGGCGTGTTTCAAAGGAACAATAAACTTTTGGAGACCAAAATTTTTTCAGTGGGGAGGTCTGATCTAGGTAGATCTTAGAACCCTAAAAATTGAACTGATCTAGATGCCCTCAAAATCAACACCATGTCAAAGTGCTCGGGAAAATAGTCTCAAAGCAACTTGAACGGGAAAAAAAGGAGTTCATAGGTTTGAGTTATGGCCAGTCAAAGTTTGGTCAAACTAGGTGTAGGGGCCCATTAGAAGGTGAAAAATTCTTACTTTGCTCACCATAGGATAAATCATTAAAAATTTGATGACAGGTGACAGAGTTTAAAATAAATGATTAATGTTTCAAATGGGTTGGAAGAAAACTCATGTGTTATTCATTTAAAATTGAAAAAAATGATTAATACTTGAAATGAGTGTGGGAAGCTCATGTATTATTCATTTAAATTGGAAAAATGATTAATACTTTAAATGAGTGTGGGAAGCTCATGTATTATTCATTTAAAGTGGAAAAATGATTAATATTTGAAGTGAGTGGAATTCTCACGTATTATTCATTTAATTTATAAAAAGGGAAATTAGTTTTGTGTGAGAATCCACCTCACAACTATTTTCCTATTCTCAAGGAGGAGTTGAGACACTCATGGGATTTTCTCTCATCTTATCCCTTGAGTTGTTGTAAACCCTCTTTTTGTGGAGTTATCCTCTCCATAGGTTGTGGATTCAAAGAATTACAAATAACCTTTTAATGGTTATTAGGTGGGATTAGAATTAAAATAAAACAAAACAACCCAAACTATAATGGCCCAAATAAACAATAAGTTAAGGGCTTAAAACAAATTTTAAATGGTTTTATTAAAGGGTTATTAATTGTTATTTAAAAATGGGGGAATTGTTTTGATTTTCCCTAAAAGGGGAGAATTCTAGATTTTGGAGGTTTTAGCCCAAATGGGAAAATCTCATGTATAAAAAGGAGTGCTATGAGGCATTCCATCATCATCAAATTCTTGGATTGAATTCTCTCATTTGGAAGTTTGAGTTTTCATATCAGATTCATTGAGGATATGGTGAAGAGATTTTTGCGGTGCAACCTAAGACGAAGCTTGGAATCTCAGAACTCCATACAGAAGGCCATGCTTGAAGGAGCATCAATCAAAGTCCAATTTGAAAACTTCTCTTACGAGGTTGTGGTGAAATTTTGCATGTGGGCATCCAGTGTCGGGTATAGCCTGGGTGTTTTTGATACTTGACTTAATACTGGCATATTGAATTCAGTTTTGTAAATGAGGCAAAGTACTTTTGTATCTAGTTTGCATTCAATTAATGATTCAGGAACTAGGACTACATTTATTATTATTGGAAACACTAGTACTGTGTGGATTTAGGGAGTGCTTGTAGGGCTTTGATACTTCTTGTGCAGTGACAACTTGTACATGTAGTTAGAAGACGAGGTGTTGTAATCATATTGCAAGCTCAACATTAATGGAAAATTGATCATGCTTATTGAGTGGATCTAGAGACGTAGCCCAGAGAGGCGAACTCCGTAATCAAATGTGTTCTTGATCTTATGGTTTATTTTTACGTTGATTATTGTTCTTTATTTTGCATTTCAACTAAGGCACTAATCAGTGAGCTTAGGAGATTGATGAATTGAATTTGCATAGTGGATTCAAATCATTAATTAAAGATCTTGGTATTGATTTGGATAAGTACTATTTCAAATCTGTTTAATTAAAGACTTCATTGATTAAGCACACACTCTAGAGTTTTTCAATTGATTGTAGGCATAAAAAATGTAGTAACCTTAGGAGATGTGGGTTGTGAAGTTGGATGAAGATGATTTTGTTTAGATGTTTGAGTTGCTTCAAATCGAGCTAGTAGTGACACCTTAAGTGATTTTGGACCAATGTTGGATGATGTTGGGATGAGTGGGAGATGTGAAACCGTTACTTTAGACAAAGTTCATTTTCACTAGATATTTTGTTAATGTGTGTTTTAGGATAATTCTTGATTGTGCTAAACAAATGAGTCTAAGCTAAGGAAGATGATAATGAGATCACAATCTTAAGAGTAGACTATGACTCCAAAGCAAGCTAGCTCACAATGATTTTACACTAATTTAATTAGATACTTGAAAGGGGATTGTTTTCCAAGCAAGAAGCTAAACTAGGGGATAAGATGGAGATCTAAACCAAAATGACCAATGCCAAATTTAGGTTGCTATTTTGGATGAATTATTTTTCTGGTTTGGATGGGGTTCATTTGATCCAAGGATGACTAAAATATGTTTAGACAAGTCCAAAATGAACTCGTGATATGGGATGAAGATGGCCAAGGTTTCATGTTGTTATTTTGAATGATAAGAATTACTACAAGTCTGTTATGCACAAGTCTTTGGTTTTCTACTAATTGCTAGTTAAAATCAAGAATTTAAGATTTTTAGGGTTCTATTATTTTTTATATTGACAATCAAAAGCACCACATTACAATCAAAAGTATTGCACTACATCTAACAAAAGCATTGAAATTTTACAAGAACACAGGTTTAAATGCAAAAACATCACACTATGACGGTAAAAAGCGTCGTATTATTGTCTTTCAAGATTTTTTGACAGATTGTTCTAAGACAAAAGCATCGATATACACAAAAGCATCGATTTACAAACAAAAGGGCTAATTTAGAAAATCAAACGTGTCGGGATGCAAACACAAGTGGTGAAAAATGATAGTCAAAAGTGTTGCTTTGACTTAGAGAATTTTTTATAATTTTGGACCTAAGTACATCTAGGGTTTTGAATTTTTAAGCTTTGATTTATGTTTTTATGATCTAACAAGTGATAAAATAACAAAAAATAGCATAAATGACTAACTCCAAGGATTGTTTGGTCAATTTTGCGTGTCTTCTTCAACAAGCACACTAATTGGTGTCACTGGTAATTTAACAATGAGCTCATCCATGGATGCTCGATTCAAGGGGGTCTCCCCTTTTCTCATCACCTATACTATATGTCTCAATGGATTGAGGGTCATGAGACTTAGCTTGAAAGATACTGGCCACACCTTGGGGTACAAATTTCGTTCTTCCCCCTTATATACTTTTCTTGAAAATATTGTTGAGGTCAACCTTGATGTATTAATCTCCAAGTAGGCCTCCTACTTGAAATAAATGGTAATGACAATGTTTATAATCCCCAAGATCGTTCTTAAGAGTTGCAAGGGGAGAGCATATGCAGACAGTCACACCTCATGTGTGCAAACACATATTGTAGGTTAACAGTGCTTTTGATTTCCAAGATCATATGAAATGCAAAAAAGGAGCATACACAACCACTAACCTACTAAACACGTCATATAATTCATTTTAGTGCACCAAAAGTAAAGATGAGATTTGTATTGTTCAATTTTAGAAAACCAAATTTAAAATGAGAGTTATATTGTTCAATTCTAAGCCCAAAATAAAATGTGCAAGTTGTCTATTCTTTGTAAGAGCACTAGTTGAAAATGAGAGTTGTATTGCTCATTTTTAAAACACCAATTAAAGTGTGAAAGTTGATTGTTCAATTTTAAAAACACTAATTGAATTTTGTGAAAATTGATTGTTCAATTTTAAAAAAACTAATTGAAGTGTGCAATATAGACTAATCAAAAATTTACAACACAAAATGTTAGTGGTCTTTGCATTTAGCCTTCTCCCATCATATGCCACATGCTGCAAAATGTTAGCTCAAACAAAGAAGATCAAAAAATAAATAATTGTAAGGGTTAGATGAATGAAAGATTCAAAAAGAAACTGAAAACCCTAAAAAAACAAAAGCATTGGATTATACCTAACATAAGCGTCAAGCTTTTCCAAATGTGTCAACCTTTTCCAGTCAAAAGTGTCAACTTTCTGCAATAGCGTCGAACTTTGAACAAAAGAACCAATTTATCCTACAAACAAAAAGTAAATCAATTAGAACAAAAGCATTGATTTCCTGCAAAAGCGTCAAACCTTTCCAGTCAGAAGCGTTGTCCTTTCTACAATAGCATCAAACTTTGAACAAAAGTGTCACTATAACCTGCAACATAAACAAAAAAACATATCAGTTAAAGGTGTCACCCTTTAACAAAAGCACCACTGTATTTTTGCATGTGTTAAGATTTGACAAATACGTTGCACTATCTGAGACAAAAGTGTTGATCTTCTATAAATGCATCTTTGTAACTTGAAGACCAACAAAAACTTCACAAAAATATTAAATATGGGATGTGGGTCCCATCGGGTGTGCCAAAATGTCATAGGAGAAATATGAGTGATGGTTATAAAACATAATTCAAGCCATTAGAGTCTAAAACACTAATAACCTACAAGATTAAGATCATAAAAAACCACACTCGATGAAATCAGTTTGCTAAAGATTAAAAGATTTAATCTAAAGTAATTGAAATACAATTCACAATAATTAAACCAAACACAATGCAAACCTTCAATCATATTGTGGATTGATGACAATTTGTGATGTAGATTGCTCAAATTGTGCATAATCCATGATTGCAAAAGCTTGATTGATGTGATTTATAAAAGGGGGTTCTCAAATACTCAAGATTGCTCAATAATTCAAGAGAGTACCTATGCTTATGCAAATTGTGAATGAATTTCATGAATGACAAACTTGTTTTATAGATTTTAGGATTTTGATCAACAGTCAAGATTGAATCTGAGGATCAATGGATGAGAGAAAATCAAGGAGATGAAGGAAGATCAAGGGATGAGAATTCAAGAGAGTCCAAAATATCCCTATTTTCATGAAAAATTGGTTGAAGATATTTTGAATTGGAGGGAAGAAGATATTTAAATTTGAATCGAGAATATTCTCTTCTTGGAAAAGGAATATTTTTTTGTGTAAGTTAGAGGATTGAAAGAAAATTAGTGAATTAAATAATTATGAAAAATATTTAATTGTGAGGATGAGAAGAATTAAGATTTTTAATTAAATAATTTGAAATTATTTAATCAAGTGGGATGAAATAAATTAATCAAATAATTGAAAAAATATTTAATCATGAAGTGAATTAGGAGAAATGAATTTAATTAAATCAAAGGGGAATTAGTGAGAAATGATGAATTAAGTGAATTTAATCAAATAATTGAAAATTATTTAATTAAAATGAAAAAATAGGGAATAATGAAGAAAATGATGTTAATAAATGAAATCAAAATGTGTGATATGTTTAGACAATTTTAAATGTATAATAACAAAAATTACAGATTATTTGATCAAAATCTACAACAAAAAAATCCATAATCTAAAAGAAAAAAGAGATCAAATAAACAATGTATGAACTTCTTGTTCTTTTAGACTTTTGTTCTTAGTAGTATAATTGATTATTGATGGTCCTATAAACTATTTAACCTCCTGAATTTATTGAAAATAAAAAAAGAAAAGAAAAAGAGAAAGAAGAAAGAAAACAATCAGAAATAAACATTGTCAATTATTGATTGAAACGTTTATTTGTTACTGAACACTTCAACTCTTAAATGCCATTTAAAACTTTCAGTTCATGAGGAGTCACGAGCGATAGGACACGTGACGTAAGAAGAGGAAACAGGAACGTTTAAAAAGGAAAAGAAAAGCGCAAACGACGGTTGCGGCAACTTTGGAAACTGAGGGATTTACGTGACTCTTCATCTACATCCCAACTATACCATACACATACATTTCACAAACATCTGATATTGAACTCCTCACTCTTCTCAGTGTCACGGATTTGATCTGTTTTTCCTTTCTTTTCTAAAAGGCAAAAGATATAATAAGTTAATCGCTGTATTGTTTTAATGAACAAATATGGTAAATGTTGGCGTTTGCCAAAATTTCGATCACTCCCAGTCTTGACAATTCCGAATCGGATTCTGGCATTTCAGCGGACAAGATAGTTTAAATTTTGCTTCAGACGTCTCTAGACGCACTAAATATCAAGCTGTTTTAGCTGCAAATATTCGCAAGGGCAAAATAATCCCTCAAACTCAGGTTTGCGAGCGTTTGAATCTACTTGAATTTAGTACAATTTAAGGGTAAACAGAAAATGCAGGGAGAAGACTGTGAAATCGAGGAGCCTCTTATGAGCAAAATGGAATTGGAAAGCGGGCGTAAGCTGCAAATGGAATCGGAAAGCGAGATTAAGCTGCAAATGGAATCCGAGGGCGCCTGCGAGGCCAAATCGGCGTCACATTCGAGATCTGAAAAACTTGGTGACGAAATCGGCGTGGAAAGCCTCGATTATGCTCCCATTCAGAGCTTTGTCTCGGCTAAGACCAAAAGAGTATATACACGCAGGCATTTGTACGGGTGCGTATTTATATCGTTTCTTTTATAAATATGCACAGTTTATATTCATGAATAAAATCTGGATTTACAAATAGTTGTACTGTTTTCTCCAAATCTTGCTTTTGAAATTTCAGCTCGCGTAAAGAGCTCGTACATTGTCGTGATGGCTGTTCAAAAACTTTATGTTATTTGCGCTGTTTTCTGTGTCTTGTTCGTGAAATTACGCATCACGTGAACAGCCGGTGTTCAAAACCTGCCGCCTCTGTTATGTAACCTTACAGACTATTGACTTACCTACAGATAAGATTCATGAGGTTTTTGCAGTCAATTAAAATGAAAGGAGTTTAGATAATTCTTTTTATTTTTGTTTGTATTAAAGCTTCTGATCATAATTCTTGAATGAACATTTAAAATATGAAAGTTTCTGATCATAATTCGTGAATAAAAATATAAAAAGATACAAACAAAATATATAGTTTTTCTAAAATCTGTTTTCACTCATAGATATCTACCAAAATATTTGGTTTTATCTCCACTCAAATAAAAATTATCCACTGTTTAAGCACCATGAAATTTTATATCAATTTTCATATTGTATCTTACTTATACAGTGCAAGCTGATTTAATGTGATGTGTATATCTTGAAATTTGACGTTTCCCACTTTTGAGAGAGAGAGAGAGAGAGAGAGAGAGGGGAGGGGGAGCAAGTAGAATTGTTTTTACTCATAACCCTCTTGATTTGTCTTAAACACAGGCTGCAAAACGGAGTAACTGTTTTTGTCACTTGACTAAATTTCTTTTAATATTGGTTGATTTGAGTTTTAACTCGAGCAAGTTCGATTTTTATATATACGTATGTAATGTCAAAGGCTTAACGAGGCGAGTAACTGTGATTGAATAGAACATTAACTTTAAGATTAACTAAAGCCGAAAACATCTAGGGACTTCTGTCAGAGACCACATGCTGGGATGTTGAATAAACACGAGACCAGCGCATAGACATTTTTGTTTTTCAATATTTTGACAGTCGATGTCAGAACAATTGCTCGGCCTTTTGAAAGCTGCTTGAATGTTTGGTACTTTTGGGCTTCTTTGAATCCTCTCTTTTAGGGTGTTGTTTTTATTGTTTATTGATTGCTTGTGTGTATAGGTTCTGGAACAATAAAAACAATAGATTGTGAAAGAAAGAAGTTGCGATCGAAATTCTTCCCTACTTTTGATGAATGTTGGGGAAATTTCAAACGAAATAAGTTGCTATAAATACCCTTCTTCACTTCCCACGAATGTTCAGGAAATATTGAAGTGGACGAGATGATGATGTTGATCTATATCTCATTTCTGAAAAAAAGGGATTCAAACCACATATCTGAAAGGGCGAAACCTGTTTGAACGCTATATATGAAAAGGAAACCTTTAGCAATGGTATAAGAATGGGAAGTCTTGATTACTGTTTCATTTAGAGTTTCTAAAAATAGGTCTTGTATGTGCCAAATTTGAGAAATAGTTGTATATTTTTTACTGTTTGCCACATACATGTCTTAATTATCACACGGATTTCCAAATATAAAAAATGCATTTAATATATGTTACACCACAAGCTTGCATCACGTTTATCTCAAACTAGAAATTTGATATTGCCTAGATTTGGAATTGCTATGGTGGAGGAAATGATTTGTTATGATTTGAGTTGGTAGATTTAGCCTTAAACAAAGGCCCTGGCCTATTTGAACAGAAACGGATGAGTTAAATTCAGCTTTATGGTATGTATAACCATGAATGCAGCTGATTTCTTATATTTCACCTTTCAGCTTGTACTGAGTGTAAGCTGAATAACATGATTCATGTTTGATGTTCTTGAACAACTGCGGATTTAGTCTATACTTTGCATTCTTGGACTTGACACAGACTTGGTAGACCAAAATTATTTAAATTAGGAAAAAAATTGGTAAGACTTGGCAAAAGTTGGCATCTTAATGAAGTATTTGAATTTTATGAAAAAACATAATTTTTTAGAGATATTTCTACAATTTATATTTAGTAATATTGATAATTGAAATTTGAAATAATAATTTTATTGTAATTTTTTGTGCAGTTTATCATCAGAAATATTATAAGTGTATAGTTGATGGTTTTGGTATTGGAAGTTTGTATGACTATGCTGTCACAACATTACAAATTACTTTCATTTTTCACATTGTTTGTTCTAATGATAATTTGTGCAATTCTCCATTAGATATAGTATTTGTAATTTGTTTTGGAAGGGTTGCTGCTAGAGCCAACTTTAGTTATTTCAATATTCAGCTTGTTATTGATCTAGAGGCCTATCATTAGAATAACCATTTCAACATTTCTAGATTTTGCAATAGTGCAATATTGAGTTGTGTGGCTTGTTGCCAATAAACATTTTTTTGTAATATTAATCTAACCCCCTTTCATCATATGCTCTCATCTTGCCCACAATGGGATCTCGGTGATTAAAAGGTGTTAAGGTTGTATGCCATATCATTATTAAAGTAAAAAAAAAAAAGAAAATATATTATTTGAGACTTTACAACTCTACTATGAAACTAGATGGCAATGTGTGTTGTCCCCTTCTAATTAGGCACTCGGACGCCAGTAGATTAGCCTATCATGTCGACCCTCGTAGGCTAATGGTTCTAGATAGAGGGTCACTTGGACGGGCACTTGGTCGTCAAACTTCAGTGTTGATCTCTGGAGTATGGTGGCAGGGTGAATTGTTGCGTTTGGCATGATACTGGTGCTTAATTTAATGATAGTCACCTTTTATTTCACCATCCTCGGCCTAGGGACCATGTGTCTTTAAAATGAAGGGGTCACTTTATATTTTAAAGTTACTATTCATTACTAAAGTGGAAAAAGTTATGACTTAAGTGAATAGTGCTCACTTTAATGAATAGTGTTTCCTTTGTTAAATTATAAATAACAAGTGAGAAAGTTCGACCCTTCTCATTAGATGATCATTTTGCTTGAAAAAAACTTTGGAGTGAAGCTTGGAGGAAGAAGGAGGCTAGGGTTTCTTGATTTCTTGCAGTGGGTGAGCCTGGTGGGGCTTGGTTCTTCGTTTGGAGCTGCTTGAGGGTGTGAAACACCACCTCAAGGTTGCTGATCTGTTATTTGCTGCTTCTTTTGGAGATCTACTTGCTGTTTGCAGGTTGTTTTGAGCTTGGTTTTGAGTGGTTTCGGTTGCCGTTGTCTCCAATCACGATTGCACAAGAGCTGCTTACTTTTTGTGGTGTTTTGGAGCTATTTTGGAGAGCTACAGCCAGTTGCCCTTTCTTGAGGGTTTATAAGAGCACAAGGGAAAGAAACGCCTATTTGAAGAGGCTGCAACTTCACCTAAAGGGGGTGCCCTTACCCTAGGAAGCTTTCTATTTCGGTTTTTGGTGGGAGAAGTTCGTATTAAAAGAGTAATCAGCATTTCATTGGGGTTTACTACTGTAGCAAATCACTATTCACAGTGCTGTATGGCTGTAAGTTAAAGTATAGTCTATGATATACCTAGTTTCGAATCTGATATAAGTAGTATGTTGTAAGCCTATTATTATGTAATGAAGAAGCTATATTTGGACACAGAAATGAACAATGTACTCAAGTTATTTCAGTAGCTTAGTTTATTTGAAGCTTTCATGGTATGCATTTGCTCTTTATGTATCATTCTAGTATTTTTAGCAAACAAACTCAAGCATAAGAGGAAACACAAACTAAAACAAAAAAATCAGACCTACAAATTAAGTGAAAACAAATCATCAGAGTGGTGGTTCATCACACAATGACTCCTTTATGTCATGTTGGACGTCATCTACAATATGTCATCCAATCCATTTTTTTTTGTTGTACATAAACCTTCTTGTCCTTTGCAAATAAGTGGGTCTACTCATCTTGTATGATTCAATCATAGTAAAGATTGATATTATCCGAATTCGTAAGCTCTTGTGATGTGTCTCCACCTTTCTTTTGTGAACCCAAAGGATGTATTGCACAAATACTAGGTCATTGAATCAACTTATTGCACTTTTTTGTGTGAATGGCATTAAACAAACATTAGTTGTGCTCACATTGAAGGGTACTACTATAAGGTTGAGGCAAAATTTGGTGGGCTAGCTTTTGAATATTTGGGGTATTTTCATTCAAATATTTCCACCAAGAATTTACAAATAAGATACACAAAAGTTTATAAGAAATATTAATAATTGTAATTAGTAAGAGATAAGTAAAGACTCCAATATTTGTTACTTGGTGTCTAAGTGGATCTCCTTTAGATAGTCAATGTTGAAGAGAAAAATCCTTTCCCTACCTTGTTTGTAATTCTATAGCTTTGAAATAATGAGGTCCCTCACCTTAGCCTTTGGTGTTATTCTATCAATGTATGTTGAGAGACCACCCATAGCCTCTCCATTAATATCTTTTGAGGCTATCAGAGAAGAAAAATTTGGGGTCGAGATAGTATCTCGTTACATGAATGGGTTGTTAGAGTTGTGTTGGCGTTTCAATTCGCACCTCTGGTATGTGAATTAGAAATGGATAGCTATGCACAGATAAACTGCTCTTTGAATTAGGAGAGAAAGCTCTCTCTTTGTTGATGTTGCTTAAAGAAAGTAAACTAAACTAATTTGCCAATCTTTTTGTTTAGCTAAGAGCACAAGGTTATAAAACTCAAGCGCCGTAGCTGAGATTTTCTCTTTTAGAAGTTCAACTACGACTAAACCTATTCTAATGACGTTTCTAACTACTCAAGTAAATGTAGAGCTTGAGAATTAGAAATGAACAAGGAATGATTCTTTGACATAAATACTAAAATAAACTTTCTTCCAACACACATCTACTATACTTTCAATGCAAGCTGAAATAGAGATCATGTAAGCACAACATATAAAACATAAATTTGAGACATTATATCCGGGCAGCAAAGCAGGAACAAGACTTTATTTTCTCAAATCTCAAATAACAAAGATTACACTTTTGGGACAGCAAGATTATAGCAAAATAGGCTTACAGTTTTGCGATCTACTAGAACACATCAACACAAGTAACACATGGACTGAACAATAAGTTGTAGCTAGAAGAGACTTGCAAGTTTGCTTTTACACTAAGTGAACAATACTGAATAACAATTAGAAGGCACTAGTAGGCTCAACGTTTTGTTATTACAAGTACGGTTAAGAAAATAATGGGCAAGATTGCCCTTATTTATACACAAGTAGAGGAGTAGGGAACCCTAAAATCTCCTTGCTTTTACAACAAGACTTGCGAACATGCAAGCTCTATTTCTAAAACAAATACAAGATAAGCATCTAACAACCTATGAAAGCCTAAAAACAAGGAAAGTGCCAACTATTACAACTTGAAACTTGCCCTTCACAAAGAATGGATAAGAATTGAGACAAGAATAGAAAGAAAGTGTGATGAAGGCTGGGAGAAAGCTGTTGCTTTAAATCTCAACCACATCTGCCAAAAATTTGGAAACTGTATCTCTATCAGGGGCATCAATACTATCTATAGCAAAGTTCCGCTTTTCTAGGATTTCTTCTCCTTTTGCAATTGATCTTAGAAAATCTTTGACCTCATTTGCTGCTTTATTGAACTTCGCTGACATCATGGCAATCGGACTCATCTTTCCAGCAATAGGATCACCGCTAACACTACCATGAACAACATTCTGGAACTCAACTTGTACTCCATCAAGTTCAACGTAAGAGCCATCATCATGACAATACTGACAAGGGATCTCTGAAACAAATTCACTTTGTAATTGGAGAGCATCAACAACCCTTTGTCTGTATGCAACTAACTCTTCAAATATCCTTTCATAAGTTTTCACCTTGAAGAGGTGACGTTCTTCCCATGCAAGGATTTGTCTCTTGTGTTCTCTTGAAACCACTGAGCCATATGCTGTACTCAAATCTGCAATGATGATCTCGTGCATAGGTTTCACTTCTGCTATCAACTATTCAAATCCCTGGATCCCTTGGCGTAAGTCATGGGCATTATGCCTTAGCTGATATAGTTGTGCTAGAACAACTATGCCTCTGGTGATGAACTCCTCAATCCAATCTCGTGTCTGCTTTCCATATATCACCAACTGCCTTAACTATTGTTGATCAGCTGGTGTCTCTAGAATTTGGGGCAGCAACTGAGTAGCTTGCGAAGTGCTGTGAACAAGATTAGAAATATATTGCCCGAGTTGCCGAATTTCAGCCTTGAGGGCTGCCCTTATCCTCTCCATCTTTAAGCACTCTATCTTGAAAATTTTCTGCTGCAACTTTGAACAAATTTACATCTGCTTGCCTAGTGCTTTTGCCGAGATTGGCCTTAACCATTATGAAATCATCCACCTCTACTTCATCAATATTTTTATCTTCTAGAGGTGTAGCACTCTCCATAATCATCTCACCATCTGGATTCTTTTCAAAGTGAACTTGTTTCTTTGCTTTCTTCACAGGTGCATCTTGATAAATGGTATCAAGTTCATCAAAGTTTAGTTGATATGATGGCCTCTTTCTCTTCCTTCCTAGGGAGATCTCAAGCCAAGACGTGGTGTCTCTACTAACTTCTCTGGGAGGTTCGGTTGCAACTCCATCAACTTCTTCATCCTCTAAATCGATATGAATTAGAGAAGGCCTCGGAGATGGTGGAAAATCAGGAGTTATGGGCACATCTTTTGCTTCTTTTTGAGGCATTGGTCTTCTGGAGGAACTTTTTCTACAATTGTTGGCTGCTCCTTTAGAATTATATTTGAAAAGTCCAACCTTCTCTTTACATTCTTTGTTGTTCTGCTACCCTTTACACCTTCTTGAGGATGACTTACAACCTTCATCTTTGGTTGCGGTTTGGAAGAAGGAAGAGATGACTGCATTCTTGGCGGCTTGGCTACTAGAATAGCTTTCTTCCTCTTGAGGCCTAAGAAAATCTTGCTGTTCTTAATGACTCGGTTCATTCTTTCTTCAACTGAGATGCACTCTTTGTTGGACCAATTGACTTGTGGAAGAGGTTGCTGCTGAATTTGATTTCGGGTGTATGTTGGAAGATGTACATCTCCATCATCATCGGATAATCCCTCAATATCTTCTGACAAGCAATCTTTCATCTGATGGAGTGTAAGCCTGCTGTTACCACGCCTCCGTACCTCAAACTCATCTTTGCAATTAGCCTAGAAATCCTCAAGTGCGGGCACATGAGCATAATTCTGACCAAGTCGGGATGCGAAGACACCATTAGGGTTGTATGATCGTCTCTCGCTGAATGGCTTGAGACCAAATTTAGACAACTCATCACCCATTAACTTAACATCTGTCGACAATCTACATCTGTAGATTCCCAACTCAAATGGAAAATTGAAGGTGGGCTTCTTTCGATTTTGCAAGAAAGTGTGAACTTTATATACTTGCCTCAAGAACTCCATGAAAATCACTTCATCTGAAGGATACCTTGGCAACATAAGTGGAGCACTTGAGAAGCCGTACACTCTGATGTAGGTGAAGGTAGGAAATTGGATGAACCAATCTGCCCACTCTGCCATTGCTGCCTTGGCAGTTGATGAAATCCGTATGTGCAACTCATTGTCCAGGTCTCTCACTGTATGCATTAGGAAAGCCTCATTTACCCTTTTGTAGTGATGTGTTGACTCTGAGAACTCCAGTTGAGGGTAATGATTATGGACATGCTGCACATCCAGAGTTCCCACAGTGTTCAATCCTCTAAATTTGCCTTGAAAGGCCACTACATAGACTAGATATGAAATCATGTGGAGCTCGTGGATTTTGAAGTATTCAGTTATCTGGTGATGAAGATTGTCGCTGATCAATGTTGGCCAAGCATAGAATTCTATTTTCTTCATGATATGAGATATGACATAGAACATCCAAGGCTGAAATTTTGTAGCGTCTGCTTGACCAGTAATCCGGTTGAGTAGAGTAATCATTATAGCAATCTCCTCCTTGAATTCTCCATGCCTAACGTTCCTTGGCAAAGTTTTATGTTTTTCTTTCATCCATTTTTGTGCAAATTTCTTGCGATATTTCTTCTTGTGCATGTCCCATACCTTCTCACATTCTTCAAAGGAGATGGTTAAACTTTCAGCCCATGGTGGTATTGAAAAACATTTTTCAATCATGTCTAGCTTGAGGCTGCAAATCACTCTTCCATCTGCTGTTTGAATCTCTCGTGTAGCTAGATTGTAATGCTTGATACAAGCAATTACGAACTCTAAACTTTGCACTGAGACGGGAATTGATGCTGCTGCAAGTAATCCAAAATGATCAAGGTGCTTGACTGCAACATTGCCCGCGTCTTCCAAAGCATGCAAATTGAACACTGGTTTAATATGATGCAAGTTAGTCTCAACAGTTTTGATGAAATCATGATATAGCACTGATTTGGTCTTGAATTCGATGGGAGAATACTCCATACTGAAAAACTTGAAGATTGACTGTAAACTTGACTATGTTTGGACAAGTTTTGCACAAACCCTAAATTTAGGTTGCTGATTTTTCTTCTTCAAACAGGCAGATTTTTCGAAAAAATCTGAGATATGGGTTTTGTAGAGAATTTCGTTGCAAGAAGACCCGAATCATTCTTTTTTGAAAATTTTGATGGCTAGTTGAAAAATAAGCAAACCCTAATTTTTGAAAATTTTAACAAAAAAAGCTGAGAGCTGGGTTTTGTGCAGAATCACGTTTGAGAGGGACCCACATGATCAGATGTTGAATATACTGAAGATTTCTTGGACATGCATGAAAAAATCAAGTTGCTGAAATTTGAAAAATTCTCCAAAATTGTTCAGAATCATGAACCAAGCTGACCTAGATTGCTGAAAATTGAAAAAGATGACCTCCTCCTTTTGAAAATTGATGCTCTAGAAAAATAAAGCATGGAAAAAGTCTATGTGAGCTGATTCTGAAAATATAAAGAATTCTAAATATCTTCAAGTTTAAGCCTTCAAATCTTTGAAATAGGAAAAATTCTTGGTTTCTCCTCTCTTGCCTTGAAATCACCTGCAAAAAAATTATGAAGAATGAATGCACAAGGCTGCCTTAAATAAGTATAGGTTAGGAATTGCCTTGCTTCCTAAATTTAGAGCTGTGAAACCCTAAAACAGGTGCATGCATGTGGCTGCTTTCTTTTTGTGTTTTTTTGAAATTTTGAAATTTTGAAAAATTTCTCTAAGGCATGAAAGTTTGGATGCCGCCCTTGGAGGACTTAGCCATTTTCTGAATTTTTCTAAATTTATCTTGATTTTGACCCCAGTTTGACTTTGATTTTTGGCCTCCAGATTGATCCTATGGACTGGCTGAATGATCCATTGCGGAGCTTGATCAAATTTGGCAAGATTGTTATGGAGGCAACTTTGGCTAAAAACTTCATTTTGACCTCCAAAATCATGGGTGCCCCTAGCTACTTGGGGCACCCAACATTACCAGTGTTACCCATTTTTTCACATTCTTCAATTTCTTGCTTGTTTTCTGATCTTCTGATGAATTCGTGATTCCGGGAGCTAGACTGACCCGATCGACTGACTGTCAAATTTGCTGGATAGCTTGATGAATTTTGAGGAGGGTCTTTTGGGGTTGCATCTCCTGAAAAATTGATTTAGGGCTTCAAATCCTTGGGTGCCCCTGGCTAGTTGGGGTGCCCATGATTGCTAGAGTTAGATTATATTCACTGTGTTTTCAACCTTCATTTGAATTTTTTGATTTTACTCATGTTTACCCCTCCAATTAGTCTATGATATCTGGTGACTGACAACTTCGATGAGTTTGTTGATGATTGCATTGGAGAGCTGCTTCAAAACTGAAGAAAACATTCTGGAGGGTGCTATTGCAGATTCATCCATTTGATGACCTAAAAGCTTGGGCGCCTATCTCCTCTTGGGGTGCCCATGATATCCAGCCTTAGCCATTTTTGGCTCTTTTTCAACCTCCAAACTTGAAGCCTCATGTTGTGTCCTCCACTTGATCTAAATTTTCCGGCAACTGACGAGTTTGATGATCAGGCTTAGATATCCATTGTGAAGCTAGCTAAATTCTGAAGAGGTCGACTGATTTGGAAAACCCTAATTGTTGGATTCAAATATCCAAAACCCTAGGCGCCCTTGGCTACTTGGGGCACCCTAGAATTTCCAGACAAAATATTTTTGGATAATTTCTTGATTTGCATTCTACTTCTTTGTTGAGACCTCTTCGTTCGATCTTCAATTTTGGATGACTGATTGATCTAATGCCCGTGTGGATGGTTTCATTGCGGAGCTGAGAAGATTCTGAGCAACATTGTTTGGGATGAGAAAACCCTAATTCCATCATTTGACCTCTTGAAAGACTGGGTGACTATCTCCTCCTGGGGCCCATGCCTGGTAGTGTTAGTTTTTATTTTGCAAATTTCAACTTTTCCCTTCATTCCTCACATTTTCCGTTGCCTTGACTGTTGAAGATGAAAAAGTTTCTAAGGCACAAAATCCTAGGCACTTTTACTGGGTAAGGGCGCTTGGACTTTCCAGAGTTAGCCAAAATTTTGCATTTTAAAAGATTCTTCAACCTCCATTCTCCATTCTTTGTCCCTCGATCATCCATTGCAGTTTCTTTATTTGAGTAGTGCCGAGAACTCTAAATTTGACACCTGGCAGTTGACTGACCTCCATTAATGGCCTCAGAGCTCCTGAAAAAGCAAAATAGACCCACTAGGGCAAAATTGATCTTTTGATGATTTTGATTGGACCGGCTTGATGAGGAAGTATTTTAAGCCAATCAAAATCAGTTTGAACCCTAGAAGCCAAACTTTATATTTTTAGAAAAAATTGCCAACATCCATTTAAAAAAAAACCTAGAAAAACCCAGGAAAAAGTTCTATTTTTCAAAAGTTTCTAAAAATAGAATTTTTTTGTAAAATTTAGGGCTGAAAAATTGAGATTTGGGTTTTGTAGACTTGGTCGCTTTGAGCAGACCCAGATCGTTAGATTTTGAAATTTTCGAGTTTTTGACCCTCATGCAAGATATGCAAATTCCCAATTTTGACCTTCTTGACAATTTTAACAAGACTTTTGACCATTTCTTCAAAATGCCTAAGTGTGTCAATGGGCCCTTGGTTTGCTGGTGAAGTTGAAAGGTTCTCAATGAGCCCACCAGGGATCAAGTCTTGCTGAGTGCAAAGGCTCCGACATCGAAATAAGGGATGAGGCCGGGATCGTGCCTCGGGCAAATTTGGCAGAATGGAGACCCCTCAGTCCTTGGCTCTTAGCCGAAGAGGTTCAGCCCTAGAAGGGTCGTGCTCCCGTATCGGGTAGCAAAAAAGAATTTGTGGAAGACCTGCATAAAAAGAATAAATGCCTAAGTGTAGCAAAAATTCTAATTTGGGGTACAACAAGTTGATTGTTCTACCTCTTACAAATGATCTCCCAAATGATATCAAATTTGTCTCTATCCCCTCTATAATAGTTTTGGATAGTCTTTTTGGCACTTTCCAAGTCTCATAAATATATTCCCTTGGCGCAATCTCTCATCAAGCTATGAACCTAAGGGTGATTATAAATGTATTTTGTGATGTTCTTGGCATCTTCTACCATCATTCTCATTCAATCAATTTTATTTGTCTTCTAAAAGAAGGTCAAAACAATGGGTTGCACAAGGAATCCAAAAAAGTGATGGATGCCTCTCCTAAAGCAATCTTTTAATTGTCATGTATGTCGCTCTATTGCCAGTGACAACTTGCACCGCATTATTTATGCCCACCTTTAAGCCAACCTCCACTAGCATTATGTTAGTGTTTTAATGATCAGATAATATAACTGACAACACTCAAAAAATGCAACACATAAGACAATAAACACAACAAGATACCCTAGGAAAACCCTCCTCTTGAGGGAGAAAAACCCAACAAATATGTCTCTTATATAATGAAGGAATAAGAGCAGAAATTTGCTTACAACTCAGGCCCAGCTCATGGCCGAATTTGATACAATGAATAATAGCACCTCTCCTAGATGCAAAGATACAATTGAGTATGCTTCTCCTTGAAATCGGCTTGCTGCTTCAAGATGATGCTCTGTTGCTCAAGTGCGAACTTCTGCTTGTAATGTGAATTATGCTAAATGAATTAGGTTTTCAAATGAACAAACATCACCTTGTATTTATACAAAATAAGGTTCATTTTCCAAGAGGTTGGCCACCTTTAATAAATAATGAATTACAAAATAGCAAGGAAGGTCGGCCCAAAAATTGATCATTAATTATTTACATAAAGTCGCCTCTTCTCAAGTATCTATAAAATTGAATAGCCATAAGGCTACATTCAATTTTTGTTATCTTCTTGGAATTCGTGCGCCTGGAAGTAGACTCCTGCGGCTGCATTATCATCAACACTCGCTCTCAGCTAGGGAGGAATACTTCCAGCTGTACAAGACATATCACCTTATCGTGATGTCGATCAACACCATTGTAATAAAGGAGCTTATCACCTCATCGTGAAAGCATATAAGATATCACCTCATCGTGATATATACCATCATGGCTACCTCCGTAGATGGTATGTACAAGTGCTCATCACTCAATGTGATGTTGTCACCTCACCGTGACTTTCACCATGGCTCTCCCAGAGGGTGAAACACAAGTACAAGAAAATCATCACGGACTCTCTCACGTGATGCTGTCATGGAGTCACACACATGACATCCACCATGGCTCTCCTAGAGGGTGGAAACAAGGGATTTCACCTCGAACTTCTCTCAGAGAAGAACTCATTACCAAGGGATTTCACCTCAAACTTCTCTCAGAGAAGAACTCATTACCAAGGGATTTCACCTCAAACTTCTCTCATAGAGAAGAACTCACTAAAGAGGATCACTGATACTGAGACTCCTTCTCAATCAAGGCTGCATTCTCCACCATACCAAGCTTTTCTTGAAAGTACACAAACTTTATCCTGGAGAGGGGCTTGGTGAGAATGTCTGCCGTCTGCTCATCAGTGCCGATATACCTCAACTGTATAGCTTTCCTCAATACCATATCTTTGATATAATGGTACTTGATCTCAACATGCTTTGTTCTATCATGAAACATTGGATTGACAGAAAGCTTCACACAACTTTGGTTATCACAATGAATGATAGTGGGCTCCATTGATTGTCCAAACAATCTTGCAAGGAGCTTACGAAGCCACACTGCTTCACGAGCTGCTACACAAGGTGCAATGTACTCTGCCTCTACTGTACTCAATGCTACTGAGGACTGCTTCCTACTGCACCAAGATATCATAGAAGATCCCAAACTGAAGCAACAACCAAAGGTACTCTTTCGATCAGTGACACATCCTGCCCAATCAGAATCAGTAAAACCATGCAGCTCCAAATCCACACCTGTAGAGTATCTTAATCCATATCCAATTGTGCCACGCAAGTATCTCAGGATATGTTTAGCTGCAACAAGATGTATCTACCTTAGTTCACACATAAACTGACAAAGTGCACTCACTGCATAACAGATATCAAGTCTAGTGTTAACTAGATACATCAATGAACCAATCAACTGCCTATACATAGTAGAATCCACCAATTTTGGACTAGCTGCAGCCTCTTTCAACTTATGTAAGTTTGTCTCCATAGGTGTAGACATAGGTTTGCAATCAATCATACCAAACCTCTTCAAAATGTCAATAGTATACTTGCCTTAACTTAGAATCATCTCATTTGGCTTTTTCCAAACTTCTAAGCCAATAAAGTAATGCATGAGACTAAGATTCTTCATTTCAAATTCAGAAGCTAACTCCTCCTTGCATTTGAGAATGAGGTGTTCTTCTCCAATAATAATCAAATCATCAATATACAGAACCAAAATCAAGGCTTCACCATTTATTACCTTAAAGTAGAGATTAGAATCTGCATCATTCTTTGAGAAACCCAAACTCATTAGGTAACGATCAATCCTTTCGTACCAAGCATGAGGAGCCTGCTTAAGACCATACAAGGCCTTCTTCAGCCTGCAAACATGAGACTCCTTCCCATGTACCTCAAATCCATCTTGTTCAATGTAAACCTCTTCTTCTATGACACCATTCAGAAAGGCTGTCTTTACATCCATTTGGTGAATCTTCCATCCTCTAGATGCAACAATAGCAATAATGGTTCTGATAGAAGTATAATGTGCCACAGGAGCAAGGGTTTCTTCATAGTCAACTCCCTCTTTTTGTGAGAACCCTCTAGCCACGAATCTTGCCTTGTACTTCTCAATGCTCCCATCAGCCACATGCTTGATCTTGAAGAGCCATTTAGAAGACACCACAAATTTTCCTTCAGGTCTAGGAACTATGTCCCAAACATCTTTCTTAAGTATGGATTGATACTCCTCAGTCATAGCATCTTTCCATACTTGTTGACTAGAAGCTTCTTCAACACTTGAAGGCTCTAACTCAATGATCTGACTCATCAGAGCTACATAACTGGAGAATTTATTAGGTCTCTTGCTTTCTCTAAAAGTTCCTCTTGGGGCTGCAAAACTTTCTGCCTCCTGCATTGTCCTTCGGGCCCAAAGAGGTCTTTTCCTTCCAATCACAATATCTGTAGGCCCATTAGTAGGCTCCAAGGGTTCAGTTGGATCATCGTCTTCTTTAGGTTCAGGAACCTCCCTCTGATTTTCAGGAACATGGTCAACTTCCATATCTTGAGGAAGTTCTTCTTCATCGATCTCCATATGAGTGCCCTTGGATCTTTTGAATGCAACATCTTCCTCAAATGTGACATCTCGATTGATCTCAATAGACTTCTGACTCGGAATGTAGATTCTGTAGGCTTTTGATGTCTCACTGTAGCCCACCAGAATTCCCTTCTTCCCAGAAGGTTCTAACTTTGTTCTCTTTTCCTTTGGAATATGAACATACACTGGACACCCAAAGATCCTCAAATGATTGACTTCAAGCTTCACCCCTGAGAATGTTTCTTCAGGATTTATATTCTCCAAAATTCTGTGGGGACTTCTGTTTTGAACATAGACGGCTGTCCTAGATGCCTCAACCCAAAGTGAGGTTTGCTGGTCTTGATCATGTATCATTGCTTTGACTGCTTCTACAATAGACCTGTTCTTTCTTTCAACAACACCGTTCTGTTGAGGATTATAAGGAACACTGAACTCCCTCTTAATCCCTGCTTCAATACAAAAATCACGGAAGATACCGAAAGTGTACTCTCCTCCGTTATCGGATCTCAAAACCTTGATCTTTTTCCCGGACAAATTTTCCACCAGAGCTTTGAATTTTCTGAATCTTTCTAATACCTCCTCAGATTCTTTAGATCTCAAAAAATAAATCCAAGTCTTTCTAGAGTAGTCATCAATAAAAATAATGTAATACAAGAAACCACTAGAAGATGCAATAGACATTGGACCGGATAAATCAGAATGAATGAGATCAAGAATACATTTAGATCTACTTTCTCTACTATGAAATGTACCTTTTGTATTCTTACCTAAGGCGCAACCTTTGCATGTACCTTCATGTTCCTAGTTGAATTTCAGAAGGCCGGTGACCATCTTCTCCATGATAGGTAAGGCTCGAAAGTGAAGGTGAGTCAATCTTCGATGCCAAAGATCACACACACTAGAAGAATCATGCACTAGAGCCTGAAGGGGGCGAGGGCATAGCCTGTAGAGACACTCATGTCTAACTCCAATTACCCGAGCAGTCTTGATGTTGGAGTTCTTAGTCCATATAAGAACTTTGCCTTCTGAAAAAACAACTTGATAACCCTTGTCTTCCAAGGCTGAGATGGAAACAAGGTTTCTCTTGATGCCTGGAACAAAAAACACATCATTTAACTCCAAAGAAATGCTAGAATCCAAGTGAAGAGAGGAGTTCCCAACTCCTTTCACAGAGTAACTAGCATCATCTCCAATAATGACTTGTTCACTGGAATCTATCTTAATCAGATTGGATAGATGCTCCCTAAATCCAGTGATGTGGTGAGAAGCACCACTATCTATCAGCCAAGTGTTGGTGTCGGTGGTTACATTGCTTGACAAGGCTGAATAAAACATATATTCACTTGAGTCCTTTTGCAGAGAGATTTCTTCAACATTTGCAATGACAACCTATTGCTTAGGCCTGGAAGGACATTCATTTGCAAAGTGACCATACTTGTCACATCAAAAACATTGAACTTTGGATAAGTCTCTCTTCTTCTTGAATGTGGGAGCACCATCATTTCCATTATCTCGATTCCTCTTGAAGAATCCTTTCTTCCCATCTCTTCCTTTCTTCTTCGTTGAGTGAGAGGCGAGAACATGAATATCTTCATTAGTTGAACTTTGACCTACGCCTCTAGCCACCAACCTTGACTCCTCTCGAATGCAATCGGCCCTCAATCGATCAAACTTGGGAAGTTTAGATCTTGCACTGATTCCCTGAATATAGGACTCCCATGATAACGAAAGACCATTGAGGGCAAGCATGGTCAAGTCTTTGTCATCAATTATGTGACCAATTGTAGAGAGCTGGTCTCTCAATTCTGAAATCCTCATGAAAGAAGCAATCACTGTTTCTCCTTTCGCCATCTTCACATGGTGTAGTTGTTGCTTCAGTGCAAGTGCTCGGCTGGTGTTGTTGATTTTGTACATCTCTTCCAATGTTTTGAACATGTCCCTTGCCGTCTTCAGCTTGGAGACAATCGGAATAATATGATCTTTAACGGAATCAACCAACATCTTCTTTGCCTTGATGTCTTTCTTCCTCCACTGCAACTTCTCTTCTTCCTCCTCTGGTTTGGGAACTTTGGTTTCCACAAACTCAGCCAAATCATTCTCTTCCAAGATGAGCATGATTCTGAACTGCCATGATATGTAGTTGGAAGCTCCCTCAAGTCTATCCTCAATTTTCAGACCATTTACCATCTTGACTAAATAGAGATAGATAGAAAAAGAGATTAGGGAGAATGTTGCAAAACAAATCTGATCACGATCTTCTTCAAACCCGCTCTGATACCATGTTAGTGTTTTAGTGATCAGATAATACAACTGACAGCACTCAGAAAATGCAACACATAAGACAATAAACACAACAAGATACCCTGGGAAAACCCTCCTCTTGAGGGAGAAAACCCCAGCAAATATGTCTCTTATATAATGAAGGAATAAGAGCAGAAATCTGCTTACAACTCAGGCCCAGCTCATGGCCGAATTTGATACAATGAATAATAGCACCTCTCCTAGATGCAAAGATACAATTGAGTATGCTTTTCCTTGAAATCGGCCTGCTGCTTCAAGATGATGCTCTGCTGCTCAAGTGCAAACTTCTGCTTGTAATGCGAATTATGCTGAATGAACTTGGTTTTCAAATGAACAAACATCACCTTTTATTTATACAAAATAAGGTGACTCTTCAAAGAGGTCGGCCACCTTTAATAAATAATGAATTACAAAATAGCAAGGAAGGTCGGCCCAAAAATTGATCATTAATTATTTACATAAAGTCAGCCTCTTCTCAAGTATATATAAAACTGAATAGCTATAAGGCTACATTCAATTTTTGTTATCTTCTTGGAATTCATGCGCCTGGAAGTAGACTCCCATGGCTGCATTATCATCAACACATTAGACTCAAAGTTTTGGCATTCTTTACTAAGTTGTTTTAAGGCATTGATTGATTTTAGAAAAACCATTTCACCATTTGAAGTTCCTCATATTTGAAAGAATGGTGCATTTGAAATTTTAACACTTTTGTTCTTCTAGAATTGACTTTGCATTTGTGATGACATTGTGGAGCAATTTTCCACTTACGTATTTTGGAGAGGGCATGTTGTACCTTTTCTTTGGAACTATTAATGTTGTACTCTCATAGTATTGGCTCTTCCCCACATTGAAGGGAAAGTTGTAATATCAGAAATTCGCACACACATTGTTTCCTTGGGTACTTCCTTGTTCCACCCTATACTTTGCAACATAGATTGTGCTCTAGGTACATTTTTAGGTATAAAAAATCATTGTGACTAAACTATATTCAAACTAAATGAGGTGGATGTTCTTCGTATGTGTGGACCACAACTAGAGCTCACAATCTTTGTCATATCTACTTCTATTTTAGGTGCCAAGTTATAGGATTAATGGCTATTGCTTTGACTGCTTGTTCCCTCATCCTCTCTAGGTTTTTCTCATTCAACAATACAAGCATTGTCCACATCTCTTGCTTTGCTTCTTCCATGGTTTTTTCACACGGCTTGGTGTGATAGCAAGGAATGCATCTAGTATGGTATTTGAGGTGATTAATATCTCCATTAAGCTTTTTCACATAGAAAAGGCAAATCACCATTCTCTTGATTGGTCTAATTGTGGCATATTTCCAAGTAGTACCATGGCTTATAGTGGGACAGTTTTCACTTGCTGATGTTGAGCTAGCTACCACTTTATGTTAACCTACAATATGTTTAAAACAAAAAAAACATGTTTAAAAAACAATGATTTAGACATGAAAAAACATGTTTAAAAAATAATGATTTAAACATGAAAAATAAAATAAAATTCATATAAATGCATTTCAAATGTAATACAGTAATTGAATAGGAATACCATTAATTAATTTAACCAAAATAATATTGTTTTGACCCTAAAGCATGAACACTATGTTTAGAAAAAGATCCAGCAATTTCATTCATAAAATCTAGTGTAAATTAGCAATAAAAATTACATAAATGATAAAGCAAATTCAATGCATGCAAAATTGTAAATCATGTTTACAAACCTAATATTAACATGCTAGAAAGAATTTATATGCGTGGAAAAGAAAGAATGAAAAAAATAATTAATATGTAAAGCCAAAGTTCCTTAAATTTGCTCTTCAAATATGCTCTTCAAATCCACTAGGAACTCACTCCAATTTGCTCAAGGATGCTTGAATGCTATGTGAGGAAGATGTGAGGGTTGAAATGATAATTGATATTCAATATTTGTTATTTTATATTTACAAAAGGAGAGGAATACTCCTTATATAGAAAATTACAAGATGATGTTTCTTAAAAAAACCATCATTAACAAAAGAAAACTAAAGCAGATAACTGAAAGTTGCTAAAACAAACTAAAACAGGAATAAAAGTTACTAAAAGCTAATTGAAATAAACTAAGTTAATTAAAAGTAAACTATCGACTTACTAAAGCTAAGATGACTATTAAATATTACAATTGATACTTTAATACCTTCCCTTAATGATCATCCTACAAGCATAAACCAAGTTTATCCATGATCTTCTGGAAACATATCATCGGTGATTGATAGTTGGAGAAGCATAACCACCTCACGATTATTGGTCCTTTTCCATATAACAATCAAATCTAGACACTGGCACTTGAATACTGTGAGCTTCCTTTGCTTTCAAGTATTATAACTTTTTCTATTGAACCTCTACATACTTTCCAACATGAAGTTGGTTAAAGCAGCCATTCCTCTCATTTTCCAATGCACGAAAAACGAGGTGACTGTGATTAGTTGGCACAAACTCTAGCCAATCAGTTGGCACAACTCACAATTTTTTTCAAAAATCGTCTAAAAAAGAGGCTCATTAATAGTAAGATTTTTCAGAAAAAACATTCGAAAACTCTCAAAAGTAAGATTTTTTCAGAAAAAAATCCTCAAAACTTTTGGACAGCAAAATTTTTATAGATTTTTTTTCAAAAACTCTTTAAAATCTTCAAGCTCACGATTTTTTGTTGAGAAAAAAAATCGTTTCAAAAAACTGGTCTGCGAACCTTAGCAACAACCCACAAATTTTTAGATAGGAAAAAAATGTCAAAAACTCTTCATAAAAAACACAGTAAATTGTTTTAGAAAAAAATTCAAAAAACTCTTTGCATGAATTTTTATTTTTCAACCAGAAAAAACCTTGTAAAAAGTTGGTACAATTTTTCAATTTTTTTTTGTAAAAAATCCTTTGCTAATGATCAGTAGATAACCCATTAGAAACAACTGTATGAGGTTAGATAAACAAAAACCGTCTTCAGAAAACCCATCAAATAGAGGTCATGCTGAGGAAAATAGGGCGAAAACCACCTTAAACTCGCATAAAAATCAGATGATATCCCCAGAAAATCGCTAGCAGCAGACTGAAAATACCAAGGTCGCGCCAAACAACAACCACAAATTTTTTTCACAAAAATCCACAAAAATCTTCTTCAAATCTTCTACAAAAATCTGCTTCAACAATCGGCTTCGAAAAACCTTTTGATTTCCAAAAAATTAGTTCACAAAAATTCCTCGATTTTTATCTTAAAAAAATCGGCTAAAAAACTTCATGAATTTTTATAAAACACTCTGTCAAAAAACTTTTGAATTATTTTTTCAATTTTCCGGGTTAACCACTAACATTCGACTTAAAAAAAAAAACTAAGCAAAAACATCCAAGAATTAAAAAAAATAAATTCTTTAGGAAAGCAACAAATTTTTATTACTAAAAAATCCGCCAAAAAAGTTTGAACCTAAGATCTGATACCATGAAATGATAATTGTTATTCAATATTCGTTATTCTATATTTACAAAAGGAGAGGAATACTCCTTATATAGAAAATTACAAGATGATGTTTCTAAGAAGAAACCATCGTTAACAAAAGAAAACTAAAGCAGATATCTAAAAGTTGCTAAAACAAACTAAAACGGGAACAAAAGTTATTAAAAGCGAACTAAAAGTAAACTATCGACTCACTAAAGCTAAGATGACCATTAAATATTACAATTAATACTTTAATAAGGGTGTGGGTTTAAAAATAATAAAATGCAATGTCTTTCGAGTGTGAAATCCATGTTTGAAATGCGTTTTGCATGTTTAGTAAGTGTATAGCAAGTTTTAGCATTGGACTCATTGAATACTCTCAAGTACATGCTGCAAGTTTGCAATGTGAAGTTTGCTTGTTTTTGTGTGGGTTTGCTTTTGTTTTGAGATTTTCAAAGATGTATGCCAGGTAAATGCAAATAACATATACAAACACTAGATGAAAAGGAATACTGGGAATATTTCATTTCAGATTTCTCAATAGTTTACAAATATAATATATCCAATTCAACTCTTCATACAATGCTTGAGAAATTATTAGACATCATACCTGGAAAACTGAAGATGATAAGTGCAGGTCTGAAACTATTATAACAGCAATTCTGGAAACCCTTGGAATGGATGCCTGGCTTAAAAAAAACTAATTTATTCACCTTGAAACCGTTACCAAACTATTCCCTTATATCAGCTGCCTAGTATGAGGAAGATTTCTGGCCATTAACATAGGCGTTTCAGCCTAAAGAGATCATGCCCAGCTTAAGATGCTTGTACGGCCTCTAGCATAGAACTGTTACAGCTTCATGAACCCCATGTGCCAATGAAGAGAGCACAAATAAGCATTAATGATGTTTCAAATAGGTTGTCTACAATCTGCTGTTTAAACCCTTACAAGTTTTGAAGATAAATACTCCGAATCTGCATGATTATGATTCCCACGTGGCAATGAAAGAAGATTGCTATCACAACAAAATAACCTCCAATTGTGTTCTTCCAATAATCTGAAAATCTGCACTTAGAACCCTTGAATCTTCATAGATAATCTACTCAATTGAGCACAATGTGACTCCTGTTGTGAAGCCACCAAAGAATTGCAACCCTTGGGTGATCTTTCACACCTTTAGGAAGCACAATCTAAGAGAAGCTATGCCCTCCAAGATTGATTTGCAGCAAAACCCTAGGTTTCACCTCCAAAGCCAAAGCACAAAGCCAAGTGTTGAAGAAAATGATCAATAATAATTTTCATTTGCTTTTGATGCCTTTTATACTCCTTTTCCAAGAGGCATGATTTCCCATGTCAAATAAAATCACTAAAATATAATAAACATTTGATTTTGATGTAACTTTATTATATTTCTCTTACTTGGGTGCTTAAAACCATTACTTTATTATTTGACTTTTATTATCATTTAATGACCCCTTAATAATAAAGTCAAATAACCATCATTATATGCACTTTTGATAATTAATTATTATTATTAAAGTACAATTTTAATAATAATAAAAATACCATAACTCCAACAATAATGAATATAAATCATTTCTGTTTGCGCCAGGAGGTAACCTACTGAATGTTCTGCTCACCTAGATGCCTTACCAAAAATAGTAAGGTTGGCCTTTATCACTCAACTGACTTACTATAAATAGTAAGTATATAAAAACGGAGCTAGAAACCTCTGAATAACGCCTCTAAAAATACCAAGGTACTGGAGAGATAAACACTACAAATGGCCATCTGAAGAGCGAGATAATTCCAACACTGGGCCCTCTATTCACCATTATTAGCCTACGAGGACTTGATAATAGGCTAATCCTCCAAAATCTGATGCTCGCTAAAAAGGGGACATTACAGTCTGCCCTCCCCGAAATTGCTTGTCCCCAAGCAATCTCAACTGCAAAGAGAACACCACTCCACCTGGGTCCCAAAGGAAAAACTGTGAAATGCCCCTCATATCTCCAACTAACTCTTGCAACACCAACATAATCACAAATGACAAAACACGATGACCAAGGTCAATCCTTGCATCATGTGTCTCAAAAGTATAATCACTAGGAAGAAGCAACTCAAAAAGCTACATGATTTGCTTCTCATATTTGCGCAAGGATAAACATTGTACCAACTGTCCAACCCATGTGCACAAAAATTGTGCATCGAAATCAAAACATGTATAAGTAGATCGAAGATGAAACTGTATGCTCTCTGCACAATGTACATGTTGTGAACATCACCAGTGAGTTTTGTTTGGAATCCTGATGCACAAGAAGGATCCCAAAACAAGTTGTAGAGTTCCCAACAATATATCCACCACAACCACTGGGTAGAGATCAGACTGAGCTCAGTATCACTATAGGCAACTCCCCCAATGTAGGACAATTTACCAATCATTAAAATCCCTGGATCCCATAACTAGAATGAAAGTCTGCCATGCATATCACCCTCTGACTTCCCCTACACTAATCTGATATCAACTTTACCATGCTGAGAGTGATGAAGCAACACATCGGGATCCATTTGAACTACAGTGCCGAACCTGTCACCTCCTAGATCCCAACACATCAGAACCTCACATCCAACAATCCTGAAGGGATAAGAGTATCTCATTAAGTTTGCATCGCAACAACTCTCTCCATCCTTTGCAAACCTCCTATGGATGTGCTGACTATCCCACATAGGTGTTGGAAGATATGTAATTGCTCCTCCCAAGTTGAGGAAATGATATAACTCTCCTCCATTACCGCAGAATGAAGTAACAAAGCCATCATGCCTACTGACACCATGACCTCCCTGAAACCATGTTTCTAATGGAAAATTTTGAGACAAAGAAGCAACAAACTCTATCAGATACATATCAGCATGATGAAAATCGGATCTCCGACCTTGCGAGCAATCCTCTATGAGTAACATAGTCAGACACCTGCAGTCTCTAGTTCCATCTTCTGTAGATGGTAACACTTCATCCCACAATGGATAGTATGAGTCCGAAGCCAATCCACACCTACGCAACATCAAGTCATTTGTGTGCGGACTAAAGGAGAAATGATGAGCACTCCTGCAGTCTCTAGTTCCATCTTCTGTAGATGGTAACACTTCATCCCACAATGGATGGTATGAGTCCCAAGCCAATCCACACCTATGCAACATCAAGTCATCTATGTGCGGACAAAAGGAGAAATGATGGGCACTCCTAACTATGCAGTCAAGATAGAATGCACTTGCTTGCGTCAATGGCTGACCGTCATAGTCATGGGGAACACGCTCCTCATCACACTCATCTCCTGAATCAAAAGATGGCTCACGTCTTTGATCTCGAATGGACGATTGGGTAGATGCTCTGCCAACCTTCTTTGCATACCCAATAGCATAATCTCTATCATGAAGCAAATGGAGATATTTTGATTTTATTTCCTCCAAAGTGCTCCTGATAAAGCGCAAACTACGAATAGGAGTACCAGTTGAGACCCCATGCCGTCTCTCCTCAAACTCTACTTACCAAAGGAGGTACTCGACATACTTATGTGTGAAATCAAAATGAGATAAGGTTTGATCAAACTTCTCTCTAGTGACCTTCAGTTGATCCCTCCATCTCTGTGGCTCAATAGGTTGTTGACCCAAATCAGCTGCATGGGATGAAATCTCTGATTTGCTTCCAGGAGAGGGAAACAAATCAACATGCGTACTAAACTCCCCACTAGATGACGCCTTGCATACCTCCTGTGAAAAATATGGAACAACATTGTGATCAGTCATACAACTCTCTACATCACCTGAAATGGGACTATCCGTAGGAGCACTAGATGTACAACATTGTTTCTTGCTAAACTCATCCAAAGTACTCATTTCATTTGTGTCACTTGCATTGGTAATTGAAATGGATGTTGCCACATCCTCATTATGCACATTATCACAATCCGTGGATGTATGCTCATCACCAATTGCTGCCATAGATATTTGAATTGGATCTGTAGGTGATGAAGACTGCACCGAGCTCAACTCCATGATAAGCTCATCAATTTGTGACAGACTCTTGAAGGGCCATTTGAGTGCTCTTCAACGAGTCCATTGTAACCTCAAGCTCATAAGTGAGCTCATCAACCTCCTCCTCTTTCCCTTTTAATGCATCATAACAGATCCCATCCCACTTGAGAAGATAATCTCTATTGGATAGTAATTGTAGGTAATTATTTTTCATTACCCCCAATGCTTCTCTAAGTGCATGAAACTCTGCAAGGGAAAGTCCACTAAATTACAACGCTCATCTGTTTCAGGAGTACTCCAATAGTAATTTGCCAACAACTGCCGAGCAACATCAAATTGTTCTAAGGTTGTAGGAATCATGCCTTCGTTCACGTTCAATTGCCTTGCTAAGTGAGGAGACCCTTGTGACAAATCATTTCCACATGAATTTCCTGATTTAAAATCAGCACTATGATAAGAGGATGAATCACCATCTCTCACTAATTGGTAAGCATCATCATGTGTGCCATCAACTTTGCACACGCCATCAACACAGGTACTGTTGTTGTGTACCTCATGGAATGGCTCAAATGACATGTTGGAAGCTACTGATTTGACATTATCATCGCACACTTCCTCTTCCAAAGTAGATGCACACACATCCAAAAAAATATCCTAGGACCCATCATCAATAAGTAAATCTTCTGATTTATTCCCATCTTCCAAGGTTTGATTGGTACAATCAGACTTGTTCTAGTTTGAATCCACGACACCTATTGCATCATTATCACCCAAATCTTGAGTATCAACATTAGACAACCCCATACAACCATCATCCTCACGTGTAATGGCTGTTATCTCATGCTGAAGCAAATAAATCTGACTGCTGTTACAAAAATCAGAATTGTTCTCATGGTTGATAACAATTCCCTGTGTGTTGAAAGTATCTTCAAGGGGTTCCGTCAAACTATCCTCAAGTTGTAAGGTGGTCTCATCATCAACTACTTCAAGTTCTAACCTCTTTTCTTGCACCTACTCCCTAGCAAACAAGTAGGGCCTTAGCTTGTCCTCACATTGTTCAAAGATACCTTGCATTAAATCATAAGCAGCTGTAGACAACGCTTGTTCTTGCTTACGAACAACTAGTAGTAGGGACAAGATGGGTGGGTAAATATCATCACCTTCATTGATAACATTAGTCTAATAGTCGTCATGTAGTCTTAGATAGATTTGTCATGATTCTCATTGATAGAATCCAAGAAGAGATGGAACATCTATAAAATAAGATCATTACATCCACAATCAATCATGACAATGCACGATCTCACTTGTGCCATAAACTCAAGGACTTTGATCCTCTTCCCAAAAGTAGGACTACCAATATCATCTATCCCATCCAAACTATCAACAATCAGCCGCCATATTTCCCTCATTGTGCCAACATCATAGGGAACCCGAGGAGCTGTGATCCTTATAACTTGACTAATGCAAAGAGTGATAGTGAGCCTTATGTCTTTGTCTTGGTGTCTCAATAACTCATGCTCACCCAAGAAAGTCACTGCTGGTGTCATAGCAATCTGCAACGATGTAGAAGGTGACTGTCCAACAAGACTCAAACACTCTTCTATCCTCCTCAATGTGACTAGAGTATTATTCCTGGGTTGACTGCCAAGCTTACTACCTATTTCATACAATATTCTTGCCAACCACTTTCTATCTCTTAATACCAATTCTATGTCACTATCTGAATCCATACTTTTTAAAACTGAAGCTGTAACGAATGAGTGCTGGTCACTCAAATAAAACCAAATGTGAGCTCACTGAATATTAGACTTAACCCAATAGGATGGCAGGAAACCACTTTGATACCACTGGAATGTCCCACCCCAGTTGGACACTTACTAACTGAATTTCTGCTTTGTGAAGTTTACTTGTTTTTGTATGGGTTTAGTTTTGTTTGGAGATTTTCAAAGATATATGCCAAGTAAATGCAAATAACATATACAAACACTAGATGAAAAGGAATACTGAAGAATTTTTCATATTAGATTTCTCAATAGTTTGCAAATATAATATATCCAATTCAACTCTTCATACAATGCTTGAGAAATTACTAGACATCATACTTGGAAAATTGAAGATGATAAGTGCAGGTCTGAAACTATTATAACAACAATTCTGGAAACCCTTGGAATGGACGCCTGGCTTCAAAAAAACTAATTTATTCACCTTGAAAATGTTACCAAACTATTCCCTTATATCAGCCGCCCAATATGAGGAAGATTTTTGGCCATTAACATAGGCGTTTCAGCCTAAAGAGATCACGCCCAGCTTAAGATGCTTGTACGGCCTCAAGCACAAAACTGTTACAGCTTCATGAACCCCACGTGCCAATGAAGAGAGCACACATAAGCATTAATGATGTTTCAAACAGGTTGTCTACAATCTGCTGTTTAAACCCTTGCAAGTTTTGAAGATAAATACTGTGGATCTGCACAATTATGATTCCCACGTGGCAATGAAAGAAGATTGCTATCACAATAAAATGATCTCCAATTGTGTTCTTCCAATAATCTGAAAATCTGCACTTAGAACCCTTGAATCTTCATAGATAATCTCCTCAATTGAGCACAATGTGACTCCTGTTGTGAAGCCACCAAATAACTGCAACCCTTGGGTGATCTTTCACACCTTCAGGAAGCACAATCTAAGAGAAGCTACGCCTTCCAAGACCGATTTGCAGCAAAACCCTAAGTTTCACCTCCAAAGCCAAAGCACAAAGCCAAGTGTTGAAGAAAATGATCGATAATAATTTTCATTTGCTTTTGATGCCTTTTATACTCCTTTTATACCATGTGAAATAAAATCATTAAAATATAATAAACATTTGCTGTTGATGTAACTTTATTATATTTCTCTCACCTGGGCGCTTAAATTCATTACTTTATTATTTGACTTTTAATATTATTTAATGACCCCTTAATAATAAAGTCAAATAATCATTATTATATGCACTTTTGCTAGTTAATTATTATTATTAAAGTACAACTTTAATAATAATAAAAATACCATAGCTCCAACAATAATGAATATAAATCATTTCCGTCTGCGCCAGGAGGTAACCTACTGAATGTTCTACTCACCTAGGTGCCTTACCAAAAATAGTAAGGTTGACCTCCATCACTCAACTGATTTATTATAAATAGTAAGTGTATAAAAATGGAGCCAAAAACCTTTGAATAACAACACCTTTGAAAATACCAAGGGGCTGGAGAGATAAACATTGCAAATGGCCATCTGAAGAGTGAGATAACTCCAACACTAGGCACTTTCAAACCTTGCCTATTGTCGAGTCCTGCTGACGAGACTCGCCTGGACTCGGCGAGTTTGGCGAGTCTACCAGACTCGGCGAGTCCAGCCAGGACTTGGTAGGACTTGGCCGAGTCCGAGTCCGAGGCCCCAGGACTTGGCCAAGGTGACTCGACTCGGGACTCGCCGAGTCCTGGCGAGTCTGGGCGAGTCTTGTAACTATGATGCATACATATGAGCGATACATGTATACACATATACATCCTGCCTATGTTCACATATCAATCCATGTTTCACATCAAAGGTGACAGAACAGTAAGTCAGTTAACAAGTAGCACCACTCACAAAGCACAAAGAAGTAATCCAAAACTCATAAGCCTAAGGATGACTTATCAAGATAACTCTATTTGACCCAGTTCCTCTAAACCTTAGTGAAGTGTGTGTATGCTCAACTGATTTACTTTACCGGTTAACCGACCAAGCCCCTCTCCCAAGTGATGTCTCCCCTCCGCCTGGAGGAATAGTTCATGTTCCTGCATCCATTGGCACAAAACCACAACAGTTACTTGCTCATAACATTTTGTAGTATATAAATCAATTATAAAGACAAGACTAATTATCTTCTTTTATGCATTGCTTTATCCAAGAATAACATCAATCAAGAACACAAAATGAATCAACCATAAAGTGCAAAAAGATTCTCAAATTGATAACAAGGTTCAACACATTTTATTTCTCCAAAATCTTCCTTACAAACAGAATGCTCTAAGCATTGCTACAATAGTAGCTATACAAATTTGGGGTGTAACAGATCGGATCTATATTAAATATCAAATGGGGAGACATGTCCCATGAATTTGTGCCTTTTCGTTCAACTAACCACCCAATCACTAATCGGGGTTAGTTTACTTAATAAGCATAATTGCTTACTAAGTTCGATATGAGTTTATCTTGCACAAATAAATAAATAATATCCAATCTGGAAATGATCACCGATAATGATGTTTTAATCGGGATTCTATGAAAAACATGTAAAGCCAATAATCTGCAAGTAATAACCTCTAAATGCAGATCGATAATATACTTGGGGTCTAGTAGGTTTTGATATGTATATAAATGATATAAATATTTATACAATTAATATGTGTGTATACATATGTCAGTACATACTGACATATATATACACACACATATGATCATCATTTGTATATTTGATCGAAGCTACCATTTTCAACACTCCCTCTTAGCTAGGGAAGATAACACAACCAAGTATATAGTGATATCACCTTACTCGTGATATCACGAGATATGGTATGCTTCTAAGAGTGTCAAGTCACATGACATTCTTCATAACACATCTTAATTATGGTATGTGCACTAACATCAAGTCTTATGATGTCTACCATAATAAATCATGGCATATCCAAGGATACATTTATCCACCATGATTATCCCATAAGGATCATAATGATCTTCAACTGATATCAAGTCTCATGATATCTATCAAAATGTCAAAGAGATACTATCATGACATATCCACGGATATCAAGTCACATGATATCCATCATGATAGTGAAATTAATCATTGTAGAGTCGTCACTTTACAATGTCAAATACAAGTGTTCATTATCAGAAAGATCGTCACCTTTTAGTAATGTACATAGGGGGAGAGGGCCCATAAAGTCATAGAGTCACACACATGACAAAAGAGTTTACACATTAAACATCTTTTAAATATATTAGTACAAAATAAACAATTTGAGTCTCAATCTCAATAATAATTTACATTTCAACCATACCAAGTTTCTTCCTGAAGTGTTCAACTTTAACTCTGGAGAGAGGCTTGGTGAGAATGTCTGCTGTTTGATCGTTTTATTAATATACTCCAACTAGATCACATTCCTTTCTACCATGTCTCTCACATAGTGGTAAGGGATCTCTATATGCTTTGATCTATCATGGAATACTGGATTCACTAAAAGCTTAATACAACTCTGATTGTCACAGTGGATAATAGTAGGATTCAGGGGCTCACCAAATAATCCCACAAGCAATTTCCGGAGCCATACTGCTTCTCTTGCTCCCATAGAGGCTACAATATATTCGGCTTCAGTTGAGCTTTGTGCCATTGAAGACTGTTTCCTACTAATCCAAGAGATCATAGCTGATCCTCAACTGAAGCAACATCATGATGTGCTTTTCCGATCGGTTACACTTCTAGCCCAATCTGAATCAAAGTATCCATGTAAATCTAGGTTGACATTTTTGTATTTAAGACCATATCCAATAGTACCTTGAAGGTATCTCAATATATGCTTCATAGCAACAAGGTGTATTTCCTTGGCTCACACATAAACTGGCTTAGAGCATTCACTGCATAGCAAATATCCGGTCTAGTGTTAACCAAGTACATTAATGATCCAATGATCTGTCTATAGAGAGTAGGATCTGCAAATTTTGATTCTACTGCCGCTTCTTTCAATTTGTGTAAGTTGGTTTCCATAGGTGTAGACATGGGTCTACAGTCTAACATCCCAAATCTCTTCAAAATATCAATAGTATACTTTCCTTGATTTAAATTTTAAAATGATTCCATTTGATTTCTGCCAGACTTCTAACCCCAGGAAGTAATGTAAAAAGCCCAAGTCTTTCATATCAAATTCTGAAGCCAGGTCTTTCTTACATTGAGTAATAAGGTGATCTTCTCCTGTTATTAGTAGGTCATCAACATATAAAATTAGTATTAACATATCACCTTTAATTACCTTAAAATAGAGATTTGGATCTGCATCATTCTTGGAAAATCCTAGTCCCAAAAGATAGCTATCGATTCTTTCATACCAGGTTTTGGGGGCCTGTTTGAGTCCATATAGAGCTTTCTTCAATCTGCATACATGTGAGTCTGCATTATGTATCACAAAGCCTTCAGGTTGCTCTAAATAGACTTCTTCTTTAATGGTCCCATTCAAGAAGGCATTTTTCACATCCATTTGATAGATCTTCCAGCCTTTAGCTGCTGCAATAGCTATTACCTGCTCTCACAGAGGTATACCGGGCAACAGGTGTAAATGTTTCTTCATAATCAATACCTTCTTTTTGTGAGAAACCTCTGGCAACAAAACATGCCTTGTGTTTCTCTATACTGCCATTAGCAACATGTTTGATTTTGAAGAGCCATTTGGAAGAGACAACAAATTTCTCTTTTGGTCTAGGTACTATATCACATACATCATTTTTCAAAATGGATTGATACTCTTCCGTCATAGCATCTTTCCATACTTGATGCTTGAGAGCTTCCGTAATGCTAGTTGGTTCTGAACTAATGATCTCGTTCATTAAGGCAACATAGCTTGAGAATCTATTGGGTCTCTTACTTTCTCAAAAAGTTCCTTTGGGTGCTGTATAATTCTTAGCTTCCTCAATCATCTTTCTAGCCCAAGGTGGCCTCCTTTTGTTGTTGTCATTAGAATTCTCTTCTGGAGAAGTTTGGTTTTCATTTATTCTTCAGAATACTCCCTTTGAATCTCAGGAGCAGGATCCTCCTCCACGACTTTAGGAGAATCTTGAATTTCTATATCATTAGAACTCTTTGCCCTTTTGAAAGCAATGTCTTCCTCAAAGATGACATCTCTACTTAGTTCAATTTGTTTCTGTCCTGATATGTATATTTTGTAAGCTTTTAAGGTTTCACTATAGCCCACAAATATCCCTTTCTTTCTAGTAGGTTCTAATTTAGATCTCTTTTCTTTAGGTACATGAAAGTAGACAGGGCAACCAAAGATCCTTAAGTGACTTATGTCAGGTTTTACACCAGTAAATGCTTCTTCAGGAGTTTTATTATCTAGATGAGAGTGCAGACATCTATTTTGAATGTAGATAGCTGTCCTAGAGGCTTTTGGCCAAAATGTAGTTTCTATGTTTTGGTCGTACAACATTGCTCTAGCAGCTTCTACAATGGTTCTATTTTTCCTCTCGGCAACACCATTTTGTTGAGGATTGTAGGCTACAGTAAACTCCCTCTTAATCCTAGCATTTACACAAAATTCCTTAAAGATTTCTGAGGTGTATTTCTTCCCATTATCTGTTTTTAGTATTTTGATTTTCTTCCCTGAAAAGTTTTCTGTAAGAGCTTTGAATTCCTTAAACCTTTTAAGGACTTCTATCGACTCTTTACATTTAAGAAAATATATCCAAGTCTTTCTAGAGAAGTCATCTACAAATATAACATAATATAAGAATCCTATCATGGAGGGTACAGACATGGGTCCACATAAGTCAGAGTGTACTAGTTCTAATATGTTTTTGGTTTTACTCAAACTATTTTGGAAGCTCCCCTTTGTATTCTTCCCTAGGGCACACCCTTTGCACGCTCCTTCATGAATTTGTTTTAGTTTGGATAATCCTGTTACTAATTTTTCTACTGAAGGTAGGGCACGAAAATGAATATGTCCTAATCTTTGATGCCAAATTTCATTTGAATTAGAGGTCTCATGAATAAGGGCTTGATTAGTGTCAGTGCACAGTTTGTAGAGATATCCTTGTCTTATACCTATAGTTTGTGCTTTCTTTATAGTGGAGTTCTTTGGCCATGCCAAAAATTTTCCATCCATAAAGGTAACCCTATATCCGTTGTCTTCAAGAGCAGAAATGGATATTAGGTTCCTCTTTATTCTTGGTACAAACAATACTCCAGTGAGTTGTAGAGAGAGGCCAAACTTCAAATTTATGGTGCAAGTTCCAACCCCCTTTATTGGATGTGTAGAATCATCCCCAATAGTTACTTCTTCGTCAGTTTCTTCTATCATAGTATCTAGGTGTTCTCTGAATCCTGTGATGTGCCTTGATGAACCACTATCAATTACCCAGTTATTGACTTTGTTTGATACTTAGCTTGATAATGTTGAGTAAAAGACAAATTTCTCAGAATCATATTCTGTATTTGTCTTTGCAACTTTAGCAAAGGATGCTTGTTGTTTTGTTCTATCAGGGCACTTGATTGCATAGTGTCCATATTGATCACATCTGAAACATTGTATTTGGGAGATGTCTTTCCTTTTCTTGAATGATCCCTTTCCATAAAAAATCTTCTCTCTTGAAGTTTTTCTTCTTACCTTGTGAGAATTTGTGTTTAGCACATGAATATCCTCATCTATGGGTTTCTGATTGTTTCCTTTTGTCATTAGTCTTTTTTCCTAAGTTACCGGTTCGGGTTCGGGGGACGGGTTCGGGTACGAGAACCCGGTATGTGGGTACGTGAAAATTTTTTTTAGGGGTTTGGGTACGTATGGGTATGTGTATATATATATATATAAATATATATATATATATGTATTATATATACAAAAAAATAAGAGAAATATACAAAATTGTAAAACTAAATCATTTCATAGTATGATACTTGATCATTGATCAATGCCAAATGCCAAAGATAAATATTAAATGTCAATTGATAGTTGAAAAATATTCAAATACGCCATATCAATGATATCAATTATGGAAATCATCACAATTACAGTATTACTGAATTACAAAATGTAGTTCATGAAAGTTGAAACATGATTCAATTTCAATGTTCATCAATCATCAAAAGGATTATCAAAAAAGTCATCTTGATTTGGATTTTCAGTGGCTTCAACTTCAAGATCATCATCATTTGAACCCAAAGCGGTTCCGCTTCCACTTCCAGCACCATGCATGTCATGATCATCATTATCATCCACATCATCCATAGTGGCTCTAGCAAGATCCTGAATGGTTGCATCCAAGTCAGCAGACTCGGGTGCTACATCCCAAAGCTTTGCTGCCCCCTCCTTGTATTGAGGTTCCTTACGTGACAGAAGACGCAAATTAGAATGAATATACACCAAGTCTTCAACTCTTTTTGCAGCCAACCGGTTACGCTTCACTGAGTGGATAAAGGAGTATGTACTCCAATTCCGTTCAGCAGCAGAAGAGCTTGCAACCTAGAGAGAAAACCAACAAAATTAAAAATAAAAAATGCAAGATAAATTCAAGAATGTTAAGTGTTAAATTCTACAATACAAGTGGCAAAAAAAAAAAACTTACTTGTGAGAGGATCTTGATTGCAAGAGGTTGGAGGTACATATAAACTTGACCATGGAGGTACCACCATGTAATAGCATCCATTTTGTATTGGTCTTTGGCAACAGAAGGGCTAAGATTTTTTCCTATGATAAACATTCCAAATTCTTTCATAACACTTGTCTCCATTTTTGGATCACTGAAGAGTCTCTTAAATGCACTCTTATACCCTCTAGCAACTTCAAGATCTCTATATGGCGGTATTCTCCTTGGGATAGAAAGTACTTCTCTAGTATAGTACCTTGGAGATAGGGCATATGCAAGGAGGTGCAATGGTGTTGTCATCTTGTTCCAACGATGAAGAAGGATTGCTTCCACCCTTTTGTAAAGGGTGTCTTCAGGATCATTCTCTCTTTTGTATTTCAATTTTTATTTTCTCCAACATTGTGTCCATACTATCATAGACATCCCCCAAGCATGGTTCATCTGTATCAGCAAACCGAAGCATAGATATGATAGGTTCGGTCATCTCCAATACATAATTCACACGATCCCACCAATTGTCATCCAAGATCAATGCCTTGACCTTTTGGGCCCTCTCTGAATTTGATTGCTTCCATATACCCCATTGGTTGCTAATAACCATTTGACTCAATGCCCCTTTCACCTTCACAAGTCGTCTCAGAACAATTGTGTGAGATGCAAATCGGGTCTCAGCAACCTAAGAACATGTAAATAATTAAATAAGTTAAAAAAAAAAATTATTCAATTATGTAAAACATGACATAAATGAAACTAAATAAATAATAAATTAAATTTACCTTCAACAATTCCAATCTTGAAAAAATTCTGAAAATTGCTTGTGACATATGGTGGTTTGTCACAAACATCTGGATCTCCTCGGCCTCCTGGTATATTTCTTTCACCCACTCTATTTGGTTTCCAATTGCTTGCATCACCAAATTGAGGGAGTGTACGGTGCAAGGTGTCCAAAAGATGTGCTCATATCTAGCCTCTACCAAAGCACCTGCAGCCCTGCAAACTTTTGCATTGTCCGTAATTACTTGGACAACATTTTCATCACCCACCATCTCTATGGAGTCAATGAGAATCCTAGAAATGAACTCTGCATCTTTCACTTCCCCTTCACAGTCAACTGCCTTCAAAAACATTGCCCCCTTGGGGGACACTGCAATAACATTGATCAATGGACGGTTTTTGCAATCTTTCCATCCATCGGAAACAATAGATACACCTGTTTCAATCCAAGAATCTCTAATTGGTTTTAGTTGGGCCTCTAAAGATTTTTTCTCTCTTTGCAATAAGGTGGTACGCACCTTTTCAAACCCAGGACTTGTGAAACCAGGAGGTGCACTATTTATTGCTGACACCATGTCCCGCCAATATGGTGATCTCACCAAGTTGAATGGAAGACCATTGGCATAGAGGCAACGTGCAATTTTTTTTCAGCAATATCTCTTGCCTCCATTTTAAATGCCCTCTCCAATGGACCTCTCTTGTGGGTGGTGATTTGTTGTTCATCTTCATCTTCCTCTTCCGTAGAGGGCATAGGCAAGAAGGGATGTTTGGAGGCCCTAACTGCTTGAGAGGGTAATGTTGGTGTTTTTTTCTTTCCGGAAGAATAACTACTTTCTTTTCCTTTTGCAATTGATTTGTCAGCATTTTCTTGTTCTTTTATAAATTCTGCTATTTGTACAGAAGACAACCCCTTCTTATTTGGGCCCACACACATATTAATCCCTTTGCCACTAGGGCCCATAAAATGAAGTTTCACTCGGTAATAGGAGCTATTATATTGTACATTGCATAAATTACACTTCCAAACAAAACCCCCACCTCCAGGAATTTGTGAAATTCTTGTGGTATGTGCCCATAAAGGAGATCCTTTCTCAATTTTGAACTTTTGACTTCCCTCCCCACCCACTGAACTTTGACTACTGGCCATTGTTGCAATCTATAAAAAATATGAAAAATAAATAAATAAATTTGAAAAAATTCTTCACAAACTTGAAAAAATTCTTCACAAACTTGAAAAAATTCATCAAAAACTAAGAAACTTGAAAAAATAGTTCAAAAGATCAAAGAATAGGGTTTAAATGCATACCTTAAACACTTAAATCTCCTTTGTAGAAGCTATTTGGCACTCCACAATCGATCTCCTTCGAATACAATCACCTCCTTTCAAAATGCCAAGATGTAGAGAAAATATGGTGAGAGCAAAATGAGAAGTAGAAATGAAATGTTTTTGTGTTGAAAAGCCTCATATTGGGCCGGATTAGGGTTAGGAAATAAAATAAAATTAAAAAAAATGCTTTTAATCTCTATTTAGGCGAACTTTATTGATGCTGGGCCGTGGGTTCTTGAAGGTTCGCCCGGGTTCGGGCCTGGTACCTTCGGGTCCACGCACCAAACACCCGGGTGCGCCCTGGGTACGCACAGGGTGCGTGCCCAGCGCATACCCGCAGGCGAACCCGTACCGGGTTCGCACCCGAACCGGGTTCGGGGCCTCCGGGTACGAATCCGGTAACTTAGCTTTTTTCTTTTTGTAGGCAATCTGTTCTTAGCCTATCAAATTTAGGGAGTTTTGATCTTGCATTTATTCCTTGAACAAATGACTCCCATGAGTTTGGTAGGCCACCTAGAGCTATTAGTGTTAACTCCTTGCTATCAATTTGATATCCAACTGTTGACAGTTGATCTCTTAGTTTAGTGATTCTCATGAAGTATGTATTAATAGATTCTCTGTTGTTTATTTGGACATGATTAAGTTGCCTCTTTAGAGCAAGGGTCCTATTGGTGTTGTTTATTTCAAAAGTGCTTTCAAGGGATTTAAACATTAGGAATGCAGTCTCATGTTTAGACAAAATAGGTACTATATGGTCCCTAACTGCATTTACTATAATTTTCATAGTTTTCTCATTGTTCTCAATCCATTGAGTTTTCTTTGAGTCATTCTTTGGTTCTATCTTGTTTTCTTTCACAAATGAGTCTAACTTATTTTCTTTCAGAATCATCATGATTCTGAATTTCCATGATGTAAAGTTGTTTTCACCTTCAAGATGATCCTCAAATCTGATTACACTCGACATTATGAAGAATGGAATGTGTTTGCGATTTCAAGAGAGAATACGATTAAATAATCTGATATTTGAATTTAATCGGATCTTCCTTAACGTGGCTTTGATACCATGTTGAGTAGATCAAATTTCTTCAGATTATAATTCGAATCTTGAACTTGATAAATCTGAAGTTGATGCCAAATTGATGTTGAAGATGTTGATCATGAATTTACACGTCTGAATTTTCTTTAATGATATTCGATCCACACGAGTAGAACATTTATTGATTTCGATGTCTTCAATTGTGGATCGGATCTATATTAAATATCAAATGGGGAGACATGTCCCATGAATCTGTGCCTTTTCGTCCAACTAACCACCCAATCACTAATCGGGGTTAGTTTACTTAATAAACATAACTGCTTACTAAGTTCGATCTGAGTTTATCTTGCACAAATAAATAAATAATATCCAATCTGGAAATGATCACCGATATGATGCTTTAATCAGGGTTCTATGAAAAACATGTAAAGCCAATAATCTGCAAGTAATAACCTGTAAATACAGATCGATAATATACCTGGGGTCTAGTAGGTTTCGATATGTATATAAATGACGATATAAATATTTATACAATTAATATATATGTGTGTATACATATGTCAGTACATACTGAAATATATATACACACACATATGATCATCATTTGTATATTTGACCGAAGCTACCATTTTCAACAAAAACTTAGAAGCCCAAAATTTTGACTTGGACTTGGGACTTGGTAAAAACACAATAATTAATTTTTAACATAAATACACAAAATAAACTTAAATAATGCACAATTCTTATAAAGAATAAATTTAGAGAAACAAGTAAGGTTGTTTTGATCTTAGTAGCATTATTTGGAATTGGGATTGACTTGGCAAACCAAAATTATAAATAGGAAACTAAAAGATGTTGAAAAATTCATAAGCCAAATAAAGGGAAAAAACTTTTCTTTTCCATCTAGCATAGCCCAAAATGATTCTTTTTTTAGCTTTTTAAAATCATCGGGGGTCTTGAGGTGGTAGCCTACATCGAGGATTGAGGGGTGACAACCCTCACAAGGTACAAGGGCATCACCTTTGGTATATTCCCTATCACAATACAAGGTGGGGTTGATGGACAGAGCCCTTGCCACCAATCCCAAAGAGCCTTTGTCGCTAGGCCCACATTAAGGCATTCAAGACCACAAGAACCTTCATGGTACATGTCATTTTCATAGTTTTATAGCCTTTAATTGAATATCAGTAAATCCTTTTAATCATTGAATAATCAGTTAATGTGGCCGAGATCCTAATCGATGAAGATGAAAATAACATAAATCAAAATAATAAAGGTTTAAACAAGGGTTTCAGATTTTTTTTCATTAGCCAAAACTTGCCTCGTCAAAGAGAATTTAGGTGAAAACTCGCCAAGTCACTCACTAGAAACTTCTCAGTTGTAGGCAAGTTACTGGTTGCCAAAAAAACTTGACAAGTTATTCTCTATAAACTCTTGAGTTGGAGGTAAGTTACTCATTGCCAAACAAACCTTGCAAGTTGCTTGTTGCCAAAAATACTTGCAAGTTCTCTAGTCTAGCTAGAACCAGTGTTACCCCAAGTTTCTGGGACGGGGACGACAGGGGATGGCGGGATGAGTCCCAAAGTTTCCGATTTTTGAGGCCAAATCTGGGGACGATGGGGGGACAGCTTTATAAAATATAGGGAAAATTTAAAAAATATAGGGAAATTTTAAATATTCATATGAAAACATGGATAAAGCATGCATAATATACATTATAGAACCTTAACATATAACATTTGTGTTCAACATTCTTTGTCAATACTCAATATGCATTGAATATTCAGAATTAATGTACATGAATCATGATACAACCTCCAAGTTATAATTTATAAACTTATATCAAATTACATAAGGTTATTTCCAGCTCACAAATTGTGTGAACATTTGTTATTAGAGTGAAGATTGTTTCACCTAGGTTATTGATTACTTGGCACAGAACAATAATGAATAGCTGAGGCGTCTGAAGGGAGAATTATTGTAGTTTGGTGGGGGTGTGAACTATTGGAAGTAATCAATGCGGTGTATTGTCTGATATGAATTTGAGCAATTAAATGTGGGGACAATTGCTGCACTCAAGGAGTTTTGGGCATCGAATTGCGTTAATATTCAGCCTATTTCCAATTGTGAAGAATTGCTTAAAAAGGTCAAAATCCTAAGTTTTTGTCTGTAAAACCTGTTAGTGAACAACAAGCAAATACATTTAAGTTTACACACTTTTGAAATAAATTTTTGTTATTTTTATATATCTCTAATAGAGCAGCAAATATTTATCTTGTGAGTGTTCCAAATATTGTGAAAGATATATGAAAATAATTTAAACAAACAATTCATAAACCAGAAAACTGAAAACTATTATATATATTTTAAAATTTTTAAAACATGCTTTGATGTGGGGGACGACTGGGGGATGGTCGGGGGACGGCTCAGGCATCCCCTAGCCGTCCCCGGGACGGTCAGCCGTCCCCCTTTCACCATTGACCGTTTCCCCATTTCGGGGACATTTCCCAGCTTTTGAGAAAAAAAGGGGATGCTAGAGGACCGTCCCCCAACTGTCCCCTTGTACCCGGGACGTCTCAGGGACAGGGACGGGCCATTTTAGGGGGGGGACGCATCCCTGGGTTTCCCTGGCTAGAACTCATCAAATTTTGTTACTATGCTTGACACAACCCCACCAAGGGATAGAGACCTTCAATATCTTTCCAACATTTTGAACAAGCTGATAAATGAAGTGTGTATTACAATTTTGTGGCCTTAAGATGCTTCCCACTGTAAATCTTGGCCAAATTGGTCGCCCACATATTAATGACAGACTTGGTCCTGGCTGAATGTGTAAGTCCTGATCAAGTCTGTTATTCATCCATTTATGATAATTGAGCTAGTCTATACATGTCAGTGTGATAAAACTGTAGTGTGACACATTTTGGCCAGCACAAACCCATCACCTAAACATAGGTTAGGTGTTTGGGCATGGCTGAACCATCCACTTATGCCAGTCATACCATCAGACAACCACTTTTGGAAGATGAATATTTTTCCCATCTAATGGTTTAGTTCATATGTGGGTGTAATAACACCCCTTATTTTATTTTTTTGGATTTTGCTAAATAAGAATTTCAACTTAACCAAACAGTGAATGACAATTGGAAACCACGAGATACTGATTTATAAACTATTGAATCATTGGATTACAAAATCAGAACTTACAATGTCATAGGAAGTCACAAATCAATTCCAAATAACACCCAACCACCCCAAACAGTTTACAACAGTGAAATACCTCTAAATGGAGTATTGAAAGGCATGTTGTACGTCTGTGGGAAGCCTGGAAACACTCTGCAGCAGACTGAAACAGAGGGAAATAACTCTGTACTAGCTCTTCAGGGCCCCCAAACACACATCCAAACTGGTGAACACCTTCACAGGAAAGTCACTAACCACCTTATCAGCCTCAAAACTGGAAGTATGTAGACCTGACACAAATTCTGAGCACTTCAGCTGGTCTGATATGGCAGTACAGAAGGTACTGTGCACCTGTACAGCCTCTATAAGAAGTTTACATTTAATGGTTCACCTCCAAAGTGCATAGGATGGATTTCCAAACCCTAAACGCCTCTCACCAACACCAAATCACTCCAAAAAAAGCAGCACTTAGGACACGGAAGAGTCACACCCAGCTACAGGTGAAACTGTATGACCTGATACAACAAATTGACCTACCTTGGAATTCGTGCCAGCCTCCTAACTCCTCAAAATCACCACAAACAAGGTCAGCCAAGCATGAGGGTCTCCACAGATGTAATTTTCTTAAATTTTGACTCCATTTCAATCACTATTTCAGCAGGATAAGATGGTATGGCCCATTTAGGGCATCAGTGGAAGTCTGAAAATTTCTCCCAGCTATAATGGCCTCTAATAATACCTCCAAAAACAAACAAACTTTGAAATATTCACCAAAAAATGCACCTCAAAATACCTCATATTTTCTTTTTTTTTGAAACCTAGAACTCAACAACTCGATGAACTACTAAGGTGATTCCTACGTAAAATCACTGTACCAGCTAGGGAGGATCTTTCACCACCGAAACCAGCAACCCAAAAGAGGTTTTTCGTCCTCAACTAGTGAATTTAGAAAACTGGAAACAATCCAGCAGCATAACCTTATGTCAACCAAAGCCAAGATATTCAAATGAGAGCCTCAAATGAGAATTTATAGAATGAGGGATAGATTAGGGCAACTCTCATTTCATTTTTCTCCATTTCACCTTTTTGAAATGACATGAAATTACCCCAAGAATTCACATTTCACATTTCATTTTTGCCTCCAAAAATTTCACATTTCATTTTTTATTTAGAATTGACATTAAGCCCAAACTAGGTGTCCCACCTTATGAGACACAACATTAGCCTTCAAAAATGATAAATAAACTCCCTTTTAGGTGCTACACAAGTAGAAACACTGGCCCTTCTTTTAAAAACATCACCTTACTAGGCCAAAGGGTACACTTCATGTACCCACGCCCCCATACTTAAGTTATAAAGCAACATTATAAAAATTAAGTGGCAATAAATTAAATATTAATCCGACCACCAAGAGAACTCACCACTGCCAAAAATAGAAAGCACTGCATTGAGCTGCTGGATGAATGGAGCCAAGTCTAGGTGTTATAAATAGCACTTACTCAAAATAGTAAGTGAGTCCAATCTCCCAATCCAACCAAATCGACAACCAATTGGAACTTACTAAAAATAGCCACTGCTAAAAATAACAACTCTGCTGGAAAGGACCATGAAAAAACCCAGAAAAACCCACAAAAGTTCATTGGTAACATCAATTTACTCCTTTGAACATGTTGACACAAACCCAAAAAGTTAGCGACAACTTCACTGCTGGAGACCCCGAAAATGGGGACATTACAGTTGGGTTCATGTGTGGTCTTACTGACCCAACAGATGCAGAACTATATCTGCTCAGCTCTTGCAATACAGTTCAATGGCAACATATCTTCATTTAGAGTTATTCTAGAATTGTTGCATGCATTCCAGCTGAGTATGAAGCTTTTTTGAGACTAGAAAAAACTTAGGAGAGCATGGTAGATGGACTACATATTTAACAGTGTTCTCGTAGGATTCATGGGAGTAGATAATTGTAATCTTGCTGATTCTTGTTGATATAAGGAGGCAAAGTCCTATTTCTATGTTGGAGTTCTCTAAAGTATATCTTGTATCCCTTTGCCATGTGATGCTGTTTTGTGTCCTTTGTGTGTTGAATTGTTCATTCCTTGCATGCTGATTTCATTTTGAGAACTTAAGCAAGTATTCAAATTCTATGTTGTTGTTCAAGGCTTTTGGAATCAAGTGCATTTGTAAATTGTTTCACAATTTTTTTGATCCTTGTCCTGGATCTGTCTTTAGGAAATTTTGAAGGATGAAGTCAAGGCTTGAGCTTTGTGAAATCCATTATGTTCCATAAAATAGATAGTTTGTGATAACCCGAATAAGGGTGCAAGGATGGATAGTTTCTATGTTAAGTTGATATCAGTCATATAACATTGAATTTGTGTATGAGGGAATCACACAAGTAAATAAGATTAAATATGGCTATCTAGGCATGAGTTTGAACATGTACATACTGTGAACTTTGAATGAAAAATGTAGCTAAGAGCCATTGTTACAATACACATCAGTTTTCCACCTTATGCATGCTGGTTTCAGTAGAAATTGCATTGGGTCAATATGTTAGTAAATAAAAAATTGCGTTCAAGTATTGTACATTGGTATATCCAAGTCAATCATAGATCATATGGTTTCAAAGTTAGGCTTCATTGTGACTTGTGAAAAGTATTAGCTGACTCACCTCAGCTTTGTATGTATTTTCCTTCATATCAAATGTATTTAACAAGGAATTACAGGTCATAATTGGTTGCATAGGTCAACTGTGGGAAGAGCTATGAAGAGAGAATGGCTCCCAAGAATTTTAAGGTTTGAATCAACGAAAAACAAAAAACCAGAATTGAGAAAGATGATGCCACACTTGGAAATAGAGAATCAAGATCTGCAAGACAAACTGTCCAACCACAGAGCATTTCTCATTGGTGTCACAGAGGATTGCAGCAAGTATTGGTTGCTAGTACAGATATGTTGGTCAAGCTCCAAGAGGATTGTGAAATGGAGAATAAAGAAGGGATCACCCAACAATGGATGCTAGCTTCTTCACAAGTTGCCTAAACTATAATAGAAGTTGTTCATTTTTCAAAGATGCCAAAAGACATGACTGAGAATTGCAAATGTATGGTGATAGTATCTCAAGAGCATAGTTAAACAAAAATCTTCTTGTCAGAGGGGACCTTATCAAAGTATATAAAGAGGAATTTCAAGAACATGTATTTATATGAAAAGTAGAACAGGCCCTTATTGCAGGTGTCAAAATTCATTTTAAAGACTGTTCTTGAGATACATCATCAAGTATCAGAGTCAATGACAACTGAATTCTAGCATGCATTTTTGTGGATGAGTAGTTCATAAATTAAAGTACAAGCTATGGAGAAGCCAACTACCCAATGAGGCTCAACCATTCCAATGCTTTCCTTGAAGATGAAGATGGACATTGAGAGTCAGAGAAACTGTGTCTGATATTCATAGTCTGCACTGAGGATCGTAGGAATAATCTAACCACCAACTATCTTTAGAATTCATTAAGTAATGAAGCAAAGGAAAATCCTACTTAATATGGAAATAGTCAAACCAAGGTCCAAAACAAAATTTGAAACAAGTTTAGGATGATGAGTAAATATAGTGAGTACCACAATTTGATTTAATATATTTGACTTCACCAGTTGTCATTTATTTTACCACCATTGGTCTGGAAATATGGACAATGAGATGATTATATCTTGAAAGGGATAAATTAGTAACTGTTTTCTTAGTATTTTAGCTAAGTTAAATGTTCAACAATTTATAAAAGAACAACATAATCCTTGTCTCTCAACCAAAGTGAATTGCTGAGTACCGTGTATTACATTATCATTTTCTTTCTTCTTTTCCAGGTACTCAGGCCTGACACTTGCCAAATGGACCATAACAATATGCACTGGCCTTCTTGTTGGTAAGAAAACAATGTGAAATTTCAGGATAACATTTCCTTTAAGCTGCAACATTAGCTATCTTACATGAATGATATTTTCAAAATCTCGATGTTCTGCACGGCATGCATTGTTCAAAAGTGCTAGAAAGGGCAATGATCTTCTAGAAAGGGTGTTACTCTTCTTCATTGTTGGAAATGTGAATTATCCATTGTGGAAAATATAAAGGCAACAGGAGAAATAGCTCAGTGTAACAATATTGGGAATCACTATTGATGTTTACATTTTCAGCCAAATATACATTCATACCTGAAGTCACTTGGCTGAATTTATACAGGGTGTGTGGCGTATATAATTTCTTCTACCCAGGAGTTTATCATCAATTACACGGTGAGGTTTTCATCTCTGTCACCTTTCCCTCTTATTTATGGGTATAGAAAGCTACATCGAGAAGCTTCTTTGCAATCCTTTAAATACTAAAACTTCTATGAAAAAAGCTATTGGTTTCGTAGTTCTTTAAAAGTTAAAATCAAACACCTGCTAATTTTGAGTACCGATGGGTAATTTTTTTTTTCAACTTGTCATTTCCTTTTTCCTAATGTATTTGAGGAGACTTTAAGGCACATTTTCCTTAATAATTGGAAAAAATGACATTTTTCTGTAAGAAATTTTGCAGTGTATCAAGATCGTTTCTGAATATTCTTACAAGATGAAAATCAAAGCAGTTATAGTAGCAATGAGATAAATTCAAATTTCTGCATATGCTGCAAATGATCTTGATTTCTGTCAGACTTATGCTTTTCTTTCGGCATCCAGCAATGCAATTCTTGTAACAATAAACTATGATATGCAGTTGCATTTGCACTCTCAGAGATGCTATGGATGCTTGCATGCATACTGCTTGGATGTCATGTTTGGTATATTGAAAGAAAGATAAATTGGATTTATGATATGTAATTTCCATGTAGTTCAACTTAACTCTTTCCTCTTTGCTGATCTATGTGAGGAGTCGACTGGCACGTCATATATATCCTTCTCTATGTCGATATGATGTTCTAAAGGATGTTTCTGCATTTGGTTAATAAGAATCCAGATTCTTTCAAAAGTATACTGCACAAGTAGTCTATGAAAAATGCTTGTTGTAAGAATTGGATATATAATGTCAAACTAGAATGGGATTACTATAATTCATCTGTATTAGTGCCAGAAAACAAGAGTCTGGTTTCCGACTCTGAATCCTCTAGAAACATTTTGGCATTTTTTCAATAAACACCCTGAGGAATTTTCTGTACCTTCTTTATCCCATCTTTTTCACATCTGTTCCGTCTAGTAATAATGCTTTGAAATAAACCCTGACATTTTGTTCTGTCGTACTAAATAGTTTTCACACTTATGCATTGAAGTTGTCCTTTTACTGACTTGTTGGCAGCTAATGTCAAGATACTTGATGATTGTGATATGAAAACCTTGTTTTTACTTGGAGAGAGGCTTATTTTCCTGTGATGCCTGTTTCCTTTGCTAGGTTACCCTTGTTCACATTGCCTTCTACTAGTGTAGCAGGATATTTTTCATCTCCTACATTTATTGCAGAGCTCTTTTAGATTTTCTTGCCTTTAAGGTTATTTAGTGCTATATAATGGTGCTGAAACTGTAAGAACCCTTGTTCTCCCTGAGAAAATTTCTTTGCAAGTGCTGGTTGATTTTATTTGTGTTTTGAATTTTTCTTGTTTTTTTTTGTTTTTGGATATTTGCAAAACAATGCCAGGAAATAAAGAGCATATGCAAGTAATTCAAATTAGAGCTAATCTGAAACTATTTTAATAGCAAATGCTTAAGTCAATGCTCAGATTTGCCTTCAAATATGCAAATACATTAGCTCTTTAATAATAGGTGCATTTAATGATGTCCTAACAATGACTCATACCCGGATATGCTGAATTAGAGTACTTTGCAAAATTCTGGAAATGAAATTCAGCTACTGTTAAATCCTTATGAAATCGATTTGCAGCCAACAAAGACTTCTCCACCAAATAAATGCACTAAACTGCTTTCAGATCCCTAGCCGCCCCAAATGAGACCAAATGCAGCTCCAAACACAAGGCGATTTGGCCTTGAAAGAAAATGCCTCAGCTACAGGACTGTATGGCTTGCATAAAGATGGAATGTACAGCATCTATTTGCTGCTGTGTACGGCCCAGCAAGGTAATGATGAGCATTAATGATCAGCCAACACAAATATCTCAGATTTCTGATATTAAACCTTCAAAAACTTTGTGAAAACTCCTCCAATAAGCACAAATTTGACTACTGGATGTAGCCAACCTGATAAGCAGCCTTCATATGATATTGCACACCCTTAGGTAGCTGAAAACACTGAAGCAGCTATGCTCTCCAATGCCTTGAATTGCAGAAACCCTGGTTTCTCTTCTCCCAAAGCCAAACGCATAAGTTGCACAAGTATCAAGAATAATGAAAATGTCTTTTTCATTGTTTTTATATCACCCTCCAAAAAGGCACGATTCCCAAGGGCTTTTTTTAAAACATTTAATATATTTTTCAAATGTGCTTTTGCTGCACTTTATAATATGTCTCACTTGGATGCCCAAACAATATGCTTAATATTTCACTTTTAAATATCATTATGACCCCCTTTTAATATAAAGTCAAATAATCATATGTACTTTTATAATAATTAATTATTATTAAAGGTTACCTTTAATAATAATTAAAATAACATATTTTCTTAATTAAACATCATTTTTCAACTCCGTCTGAACCAGGAGGTCAACCACTGCATCAATTGCCCAATCAGGTGCCTTTCCCAAAATAGTAATACTAAACTCCATTAGCTAGGTGACTTACTATAAATAGTAAGTGTGCACAATTGAGTCCCAAATCACTTCCAAAGGCCAATCCTGAATGATATTGAACTCCGGAGAAGAAAAACAACCCGATATATGCCATAGAGGACCTTCTAACCAACTCCATTAGCCTACGAGGGTCAGATAATAGGCTAAACCATTAGGAAACTGAAATGAACTAAAAAGGGGACATTACAATCTGCTCTCCTTGAAATTGCTTGTTCCCAAGCAATCTCAATTGCCAAAGAACACCACCCCACTAGGGTCCCAAGGGAAGAACTGTGTAATGTCCCTCACAACAACAACCAACTCCTGCAGCACCAGGATAAGTACAACTGATCAAACATGATGAACAATGTGAACCTTAGTGTCAAGTGTCTCAGGAGTGTGAACATTAGGGAGATGCGACTCAGGATATTGACAAAGTTTTCTTCTCACATTTGTGCCAGGTAAGACATCATACAAACCATCTATCACATGCGCACAACGATTGTGCATCAGATACAAATCATGTACAGGTGGATCAAAAACAAAACTGTAGGCACTCATTATCATGTACACACTGTAAAACTCATCCGTAAGTCTTGTCTAGAATCTCGATGCACTAGAAGGACCCCAAACACTGTGATCATCGCCCAACTTTGTACTAGTATCAGGAGTGAGGTTAGCATCAAGCTCGAAGAGTGGATTGTCACAAGATTTGAGTCTAATTGATAAGGCTAATGATAAGGCTCCTAATTGTGATGGTTTTCCCTGTGAATTTTCTAAAAGTCTTTGGAATGCTATAGGCCTTGATTTACATAGGGCCTGCCTTGAAGTGTTTCATTCCTATTCCTTGTGGAAATTCATCAACAAAGGAAATATTAAATTCACACTTAAGGTTGGTGATCCTAAATTAGTTTTCAATTGGAGAACTATGACCTTTGCTCGATGTCTCCTAGAAGGTTTGTTAAAAACACGGATCCATCAAAAGTAGATTTATATTCTTCCACAATATTGCTGTTTAGGAAGTTATGTAATGGGCTAGAAAATCCAACCAATAAGCCAATTTTCTGAAAATTGACTTTGAAAAAACCTATGATAGGATTGCATGGTATTTCGTTCTCGACATGCTTTGGACTTTGGAAGTAAGTGATTTTTTTTTGCAGATGTCTCTGCTTGTCTTACTATTAATGGCATTCAATTTGAACAATTTGGGCTCTAGATCTATTCAGCAAGATGTCCTTTTGCACCATCTCTGTATGCATCAGCTGCAGAAGGCTTTAGCTACCTTCTTGCTAATGCCATCTCTTAGAGACAAATTTGTGGTACATAACCTCTTGAGAAACAACAAATAGTAGTTTGTCATTGGTAACTTTGCAAACGATTCCTTCCTCACTTTGATTGAGGATGAGAATAATGTCAAGAAAGCCTTCAAGTGTGTGGAAACCTCTTGCTTAGTTTTTGGATCCAACATTTAATGGAGCAAGAGCTAGTGTTGCAAGTGAGAAAATTTGCAGCCATAATAAACTATTCCCACATAACCCAATGAGAGAAAAATAATAATATGCAAACAAGAATTGAAAATCTACAATGCAAAAGTAGACAAACATACCGTCAAGATGACACAAGATGTATCTTGGAAAAACCCTTGAAGAGAAAAACCTAGTCTCCAAAAGCACTCACACACTCAGTGTATTGTCTCATGAACAAAGATTACAATACACTTGTAAAGTCTCCATGCAAGGCTTTTGAAACATCAAACTCTATAATTGCACTCCATATGAACAAGCAAATGAGAATCATGTAATCACACATCCCAATTGATGCTTCCTCTCCTCACATATGCAACTTACAAGAGATGCTCAATCAACCTTAGCCAACAAGCCAAAAGATTTTATAGCCAACCTCAACAACTACTCATGTGCTTGCTTTTATAGAAACAAGATTGCATAAAACCACTAAGTAGTATTACATAAAGTTATAAACTATGTAATAGCACGAGCTTACAAAACCTTGTCCCCCTCATTTACTTTTTGGTACTAATTTTTCTCGATATTAAATATTTTCTCAATGTGCAACCCTCAATAAATATTTATCCCAATGTTACATACAACATACAAAGTGGCCTCATGAATGCCTAACCCATGTTATGCACACATCCCTAGATTCCCAAGGTGCACCACAAGCATTTATCATTTGCATATAACATATTTATCATTTTCAAATTCATAGCATTTACGAAATATTGGAAATTGATTTAGAATTTAAGGAAACATATTAAAATTTAATGAACAATGAAGGACCAAACAAACCCGTGCATGATTTAGTAATAATCCCATCCTCACGAAAAGCACTGCCAAGACACTGGAAATGAAAATCGATCACACCAAGAAGCAATTGATGTTGAGGAAATATGCTAGGTGCCAAAACAGGCACTTACAAAAGATAGCCATGTCCTCCAAGAAAGGTGAAGAGCAACTCAAATGGCCAAAAACGTTACAAAGAGCATCACTGCCAATTTGAATGCCATCTAAATGCCAAAACAACATTTGATGCCAAGAAAACTCGATACTGAGCTCTCCAAGAACAAAGGCCCCTAACCACCACCAATTAGCCTTTGAGAACTCTAGAATAGGCTAACTGACATAATAACTAACTAGGCTTGAGAAGGGGACATTATAGTAACCTTCTTACATTTGGAACAAGTGATTTCAAATTATTTGGAAAGCTATTTTGGAACCAAAGATTGCTCATTTTGCTTGTTCTCTACTATACCAAGGTTTCCTTATTGGTAAGTAGCTGATTCACTTAGGTGTTTCAAACTGCAAATGGCCCATCTTGTGAGTATTTTAAGACAATTAAATATTTGTTTTTGTTTTGTTCCTAGGCACAAAAAGCTTGGTCTTGGATTGGTGATTTTTTGAAGCCTTAAAACTTGAGCATTTCACTCCGTCTAATGTTATTTTGTGGGATTGGGCTAGATTTCTACCTAAATTTGTTCAACTATGACATGCTTTTCGAATGTAGATTCTATTTACCTTGTGGAAAGTTAGACAGGTTGCTCTTTTTTCTTAAATTCTATTGATGCACTTTTCCTTACTTATACTAGATTTTTGGTGGTATCAAATTTGTTTATGCAGATCCAAGTACAAGCCGATAAGGTGGCCTTGGAGGTGGTGCACCTACAAAACCTTCTTGATCATTGGGGAAATGTACCTTGTATTGTGGCTTGGGTTTCTCCTTTGCCATCATATACTAGGTCCCCTGTGATGAGCCCAACTGGCTCCTTATGAAACCCCTGTAGTTTTGCTTATCTTTTTGTGTTTTTTAGTTTTTTAGAGAATGTTTCTAGACAAAAGTAGAAGGGCTGATTTTATAAAATTGCTCATAAAACTCAAATCAGAGCTGAAATTGACAAAATGAAAGTGCAAAAGGTATTAAATAACCGTAACAAAGAGATTACATATGATAGACATACCTGAAATGCTCCAGATTATTTAATTAAGAAAATATTCCAGTTTGCCAACCAAGAATGATGAAAACTGATAAATTCCAGTGTAGAAGCTACAAAATGAAATCTCCAGCCTGAAAACTAAGGCAAATGGACTGTACTAGCTAGACGCCAAAGGAGAAGATGAAAAACCCTCAAGAAAGAAAGGGTTTCTCCTCAAAACTTCAAACACCCATGATAGAAGAGCCACACACTTCAAGAAGAAATCATGTCCTTAGCAAGGAAGGTACGACCATGAAGCTGGAATGTTCACCGGATGAAGAATGACGCCAATCTCTCAAACCCTCCTGTATTTTATTGCAAACTACTGATTATTGCATAGAAAATCTTGATTAAGCACTGTAGAGACTCCTGAATTGAAGCTCTCGTTGTTGCAATCATTCAACTGATCTTTCACAGTCTCACAATCACAGATCTGTGGAGAATTGCCGCTCTCCAAAGATAAATCTTCTGAAACCCTTGTCTCAGAGAAACCAAGCTCACCCAAAGCCAAAGAGAAAATTTCGAATAGTCAAAAGATGAGTTCATTTTTCCTTTCCTTTCCTTATAAGGCCAAAAAGGCACGCAATTCCAAAAGTGATGCCACATTTCATTTAAAATACATTTAAAATGTATTTTACAATTTTTCAATAGTCAACATTAAAATAAATGGGTGCCCCTTCCATAAAGTGTTTTTAAATTTCACTTAAATAAATTTAAGTGATTACTTTATTATAAAGTCAAGTCAACTTTATAATATTCCATCAAATAAAGTTAAACACTTTAATTTCACTGAAATTTTAATATCTTGGTCATAACCCATCGTATTGACATGCCGTCAGAAGCTGTCAATCATTGAACTGCCAAGGCTTGATGTGAACCAATCACTGAACTCAAAGGATGGAAATGACAAAACCCACCAAATAAGGCCACTGACCCTCTAACCAAATCCTATTAGCCCACGAGGGTCCAAGAAATAGGCTAACTCCACTGTTCCTGAATACTGACTAGAGTGGGGACATTACAATCCGCCCTCCCCGAAATTGCTTGCCCGCAAGCAATCTCTCATCGAAAAACTCACAGGACACTGCCTAAAGAGAAACCACAAAATCACCAGGATCCCATAGGTAGAACTGTGAAATGTTCCCACTCCATTCTTGCAACAACATCACAAAGACCTGCCAAACCGAAACATACCCAACCGCAGGTGCCACAAGAACATGAGCATAACTTGGAAGCAACTCTGAAAATTGACAATGCTTGCTTCTGTGATGTCCCCGCTCTAGTCAGTTCTCGGGAACAGTGTTAGCCCTTTATTGGACCCTTGTGGGCTAACTGGATTGGTTAGAGGGTCAGTGGTACTTTCTGGAGAGTTGGATCATTCTCGTGTTCAGAGCAAAATGTTGGTTCACAGCAGGCGTTAGCAGTTCAGGAGTCTACAGCTTCTGACGGCACGGGATTTTATGAAGATTTGTGGAAGTTATGCCTATTTGAGTGATTTAAGTTATTTATTAACTTAATTTTTTATTATAAAGTCAAATTGACTTTATATTTTTTAAATCACTTAAATATTGTCTAAAAGTGATTTAATATTTAATCACTCAAATTAATAAAGTGCACCCACTTTATTTAAGTCAAAAACTATTGAAAGTGACTTAAATTATAATTTAAAAGATTTAAATATCAAAAGTGGCGTATCTTTCTTGGAAGTCGTGCCTTTTTGGCATATATGGGCATTTTGGGCAATGAGAAATTCATCTTTGAATATTTTGACTTTGCCTTTGGCTTCTTCCTGTGCTTCTCCTATGATAGGGTTTTGAGCATTTTTCCATTGGAGAACGAAATCTCTTCAGTGTTGAGCACCTTTGAGGTTGTGAAAGACTAGCTGAATTTGTGCAGTTTGTGAGGGCTTCATACAAAAGTTCTATTGTGCCTCATTTGAATTTAACTTCAACATTTCAGTGTTTTGGAATAAGGAACAGGGCTTATCTACTTGGGACGCCATTCTTCATCAAATTCATAGCTTGTTGACAGGGCCGTACCATAGCATCAGAAGGTTGTGATTTCTCCTTGGAATGCGTGCCACTTTACTTGGGGCGTGTGAACTTCAAGGAAAAAACGCCTTTCATTAAGGTTGATTCTATATCCTATCATTGGCGCCCTTCATGGTCAACATCATTTCTCCAGCTTCTACGTTGGAGACAGCAGATCTTGAGCTCCGGCAATGATTTCTTTCAGTTTCAGCATTCTTGCCTACCAAGCTATAAATTTTCTTATTTAATTATTTTGGAGTCATTCAGGTATGTAATTTGCTTGCAATCTTATTGTATGTACTGCAAATGAATATCTATTACATCTGTTGCTCTAAAGATTTATGTATTTCGAATTTATGTGCCTTAATATGTTGCCGCCCCTTCTCTTCTGTCTAGAATTCATTCTCTAAAAAACTAAGAAAAAAAACAAAAAGATAATTAAAACTACAGGATTACAGAGGGAGCCAGTAGGGCTCATCACAGTGGTATCAGAGCATATTAATCTTGCCAGCTTGTGGGAAACACAATTCTATGCGGCCACATCAGAACAGGTTTGACAGGCACTACACACGCAGGGGCCCTGGAATTCAGCGAAATACTTTTGCACCTTTTCAGGCACCTCCATTGTACGAACAGGAAGAGGATTTTGATTTTGATAATATGGCTGAAAGGAATGATGATGCTCGTCTTAATGATGAAGACAGGGATGCTAGAGAAGTACTGAGGGGAATGGTAGCCAGTCAAGAACAGGTGGCAAACATCCTTCAGCAACTTAGCACCAATGTGCAAAACTTGACAGTTCAGAGGAGGCCGAATATTGATAAAGATCAGGAAGGTAGCATACATGGAGAGCATCACAGGAATATTGCTCCAGCACGCACCTTTGAGAGAGCCACACGCCCTACCTTTGTCAGAAATGACGCTGAGGAGGAAGAGGAGGTGGAAGAAGGTGGTGAAGGAAACTTTGCTGACAACATCCTAGCTATGCATGATGAATGGGATGCAATGCCTCCATGAGTTAAGGATCACCTTAACTTTGATCGTTTTATGAGTCAGAAAAGAGAACACACCAGGAACAGGAATGATAGGAGGCCTAGATACAAACATAATGATCTACGACAGGCTACCAATTATCTTTTTTTAGCGAACTATGACGGCAGTGGCAGAGTTACAGCACGTGCCTGGGTGAGTAAATTGGATACATTCCTAACACTACGTCCTATACCAGAGGAAGATGCTATTAGATTTGCAGCCCTACACCTTGATGGCGTGGCACATGACTGGTGGATTCATGGCATGGCTACTCTTCACCATGACCAGATTACCTCATACCAGGAGTTTACTGATAGATTGGTAGAAAGGTTTGATAAACGTGATCCCGAACTGTTCTTCAGGGATCTAGCATAGTTAAAACAATTGGGTAGCTTGGAATCGTACATTGGAGAGTTCCAAAGACTATCTGTAATGGTGACAGGCATTTCAGAGAGAAGGCTGATCATATTGTTTATTGAGGGTCTTTTTGAGCCCATGAAAGGTTGGATAAAGGCATTTTATCCACCTACCCTACAGGAGACCATGAGGAAAGCTCGTAGTATGGAGCTCACTACTCCTCGTAAGCAATTTGGCACCAAACCTTCTTCCTCCTACACTGAGAAAAAATCTGATCCAAAGAAGGCTGATAATACTGATCAAAAGAAAAGATTTGCAGCTCCATTAGATCGGGATACAATGAATGATCTACGTAGAAGGAAGCTCTGTTTTTACTGTAAAGGTCCATATGACTTCAATCATGATTGCCCCCTCAAGCCTAAAGGGCAAAACAGGAACATGGAATGGTTTTATGAGGGAGAAACATTGACTGATTTTTCTGATCAGCAAGCTGCTATTTATGACACAGATGAAGAAAAGTCAGAAAATGAGGCAGAGATTGAGGTAGAAAGTGAGCTACAGGAGGCTCATATGTCCAGCATGCAGAGAGAGGGTTCTTTCAGGCTCCGTGGGGTCTTAGCGGGTCAAAGAGTCATATCTCTTTTGGACACAGGTGCAACCCACAGTTTTATTGATTCACGGTTGGTGGAGAAAAGAGGAATTCAAACTCAGCAGTTTGAAGGCATTTGTGTGAAGGTTGCAGATGGACACACTCTCACCTGTGAGAGGATGATTCCTGATTTACCATTGAAACTCAACAATTTTGAGTTCAAGGCAGATTTTTATGTTGTGAACATGGGTGGAACGGATATAGTTCTTGGCATGAAGTGGCTTCATGCTATAGGAGAGTTCACACTTAATTTGCGTGATATGGAGATGAAATTCAAAGTTGATGGCACAAATCATGTTCTTAAAGCTATCAAGGACAACAATCTAAAAGAAATTTCACTCCGAAGAATGGAATGTTTGATTCAACATGACATGGTAGAATGGGCTGCTGAGTGCAAGTTAATGCCTTCACAGTTAGAGCAGCAAGCTTCTCCTTACCATCCGGATGTACAGGAACTCCAAATCAAACATGCATAGGTTTTTAGTGCTATTCCACCAGGTAGACCTCCTGATAGAGGTATTGAGCACATCATTGAGTTGGATGAGGGCACGAAACCTATTATGATCACTCCTTACTGACACCCCAAACGTTTAAAAGATGAAATTGAGAAAACCATTAAGGAACTTTTAGCTATGGGGCACATTAGGCCGAGTAAGTCACCCTTTGCTTCATCAGTTGTTTTGGTGAAGAAAAAGGATGGTACACTTAGGATGTGTATTGACTATAGGATGCTTAATAGGAAGACTATTAAGAACAGGTATCCTATTCCACGGATAGATGAGTTGATAGACGAGCTTCATGGAGCTTGCTATTTCTCGAAGATTGATTTGAGGACTGGTTACCATCAAATCAGGGTCAGAGAGGAGGATATTGAGAAAACCGCATTTAGGTGTCACTGTGGACACTATGATTTCTTGGTTATGCCATTCGGCTTAACCAATGCTCCAGCTACATTTCAGTTGACTATGAACAGGGTTTTCCATCCTCTCTTGAGGAAATTTGTTTTGGTGTTATTCGACGACATCCTGGTTTACAGCAAATCCTGAGAGGAACACATTGTTCACTTAGATGATGTATTGAGTATACTTGACAAGGAGTCCTTGTACGCCAAGGAGTCCAAGTGTGCTTTGGGCATGGCTGAGCTTTTGTATCTGGGTCACATTATCAGTAGAGAGGGAGTCAGCATGGATCCAGAGAAAATTCGAGCTATCATCGATTGGCCTACACCTGAGACGTTGACACAACTTAGGGGGTTTGTAAGATTGTGTGCCTTCTATCGTCGGTTCGTTAGTGTATTCTCGTGACATGCTGCGCCACTAACTGATTTGACTAAGAAGGGAGCCTTTGTGTAGACACCTCTTGCACAAGCATGCTTTGAGAAGTTTAAACTTCTTATGACTACTTGTCCAGTATTGGCTTTGTCGGATTTCACCAAGCCATTTGAGTTACATTGTGATGCCAGTGGTGAGGGTATTGGTGCAATTATCATGCAGGATTGACACCCTATAGCTTTTGAGAGCAGGAAGCTCAGAGGTCCTGAACGGAGTTTCAGTAGCTATGATAAGGAAATGTTGGCCATCGTGCATGCCATGGCCAAGTTTAGGCAATACTTGATTGGTAGTAAATTCAATGTTAAAACCGATCACAATAGTCTGAAACATTTTCTTGGACAATGAGATTTGAATGAAAGGCAACAAAAATGGGTCAGCAAACTTTAGTCCTATGATTTTGACATTGCCTATGTCAAGGGCACTCAGAATGTGGTTGTTGATGCTTTATCTCACTGTCCTCACTTGAGCTCCATTTCACTGATTACAGAGGACTGGAGACACATGATAGTAGCAGAATATGCTAAGAATCCGCGGGCTTCTAGCATAGTGGATGGGACAATACAGGATGACATATACTCACTTGTGGATGATCTTATCATTTACAAAGGGAGGATATTTCTTGTCCCAGGTTCTGAGATGAGGGGCACAGTATTGAGATCATTCCATGATTCACCGATGGCAGGACATCCCGGTTACTTTAAGACCTACAGGCAGGTACGGGAGAGATTCTCTTGGAAGGGTATCAAATCATTTGTTCTTCAGTATGTCAGGGAATGCCTTGTTTGTCAGGAGAACAAGCAAGAACATACATACCCTGCAGGTTTACTTCGGCCGCTTCCTATTCCTGAGAGGAAGTGGGAATGCTTGTCTATGGACTTCATCACGGGCTTGCCGAACGCTCAAGGGAAAGACAACATTTATTTGGTAGTAGATCGGTTGACGAAGTATGCACATTTCTTCTCAATCACTACTACACACACAACTACTCAGGTGGCGGACTTGTTTTTTCGTGAGGTATTCAGATTGCATGGATTGCCTCGGAGTATAGTCAGTGACAGGGATAGCAGGTTTTTGAGTAACTTCTAGCGGGAGTTATTCAAACTTTGCGGGACAGAGCTCACTCCGAGCACCAGCTACCACCCACAGACAGATGGGTAGACAGAGATAGTCAACAAATGGGTGGAGGGATACTTGAGGAGTTACAGTTCAGGACAGCAGAAGGCATTGGTGAAGTGGTTATACCTTTGTGAGTATTGCTATAATACCACTCATCACATGAGTATTCAGATGACACCATACCGAGCATTATATGGATATGATGCTCCGAGCTTTCTAGATTTATTGCTGAGTGACAGTAGGGTACCCAGTGCTAGTGATTTGTTGCAGGAGAATCAGGACATTATGAGAGCACTTAGGGAGAATATTCAGAAAGCTCAAAATTAGCAAAAACAATATGCTGATCAGAGGCGAGTGGAGAGATCTTTTGAGATCAATGATTTGGTGTATTTGATGCTCTAGCCTTATAGGCAGTCCACTCTTCGTAAGAAGGGCACCGAGAAACTTAAGCCACGATACTATGGACCATTCAGGGTTGTCAGACGTGTCGGTGAAGTGGCTTATGAGTTAGATCTTCCAGTGGATAGTAAGGTTCACAATGTGTTCCATGTGTTGCGCCTCAAAAAGGCATTGGGACAACAGTTGACTCCTTCTATTGATTTACCACCCCTAGATGATGAGGGCAAATTGATTTTGATACCTGAGGCCATTCTGGATTCCAGAGAGCATCATCTTCAGAGGCGGGTTATCAGGGAATACTTGGTAAAGTGGAAAGATCTACCGACGGAGGATGCTACTTGGGAGAGTGACAGTATTCTTCAGCATCCGGCTTTGAGCTTGCTTGTGGACAAGCAAATTCGGGGAGGGCGGACTGTGATGTCCCCGCTCTAGTCAGTTCTCGGGAACAGTGTGTTAGCCCTTTATTGGACCCTTGTGGGCTAACTGGATTGGTTAGAGGGCCAGTGGTACTTTCTGGAGAGTTGGATCGTTCTCGTGTTCAGAGCCCAGTGTTGGTTCACAGCAGGCGTTAGCAGTTTAGGAGTCGACAACTTCTGACGGCACAAGATTTTATGAAGATTTGTGGAAGTTATGCCTATTTGAGTGATTTAAGTTATTTATTAACTTAATTTTTTATTATAAAGTCAAATTGACTTTATATTTTTTAAATCACTTAAATATTGTCTAAAAGTGATTTAATATTTAATCACTTAAATTAATAAAGTGCGCCCACTTTATTTAAGTCAAAAACTATTGAAAGTGACTTAAAGTATAATTTAAAAGATTTAAATATCAAAAGTGGCATATCTTTCTTGGAAGTCGTGCCTTTTTGGCATATATGGGCATTTTGGGCAATGAGAAATTCATCTTTGAATATTTTGACTTTGCCTTTGGCTTCTTCCTGTGCTTCTCCTGTGATAGGGTTTTGAGCATTTTTCCATTGGAGAACGGAATCTCTTCAGTGTTGAGCACCTTTGAGGCTGTGAAAGACCAGCTGAATTTGTGCAGTTTGTGAGGGCTTCATACAGAAGTTCTATTGTGCCTCATCTGAATTTAACTTCAACATTTCAGTGTTTTGGAATAAGGAACAGGGCTTATCTACTTGGGACGCCATTCTTCATCAGATTCATAGCTTGTTGACAGGGCCGTACCATAGAATCAGAAGGTTGTGGTTTCTCCTTGGAATGCGTGCCACTTTACTTGGGGCGTGTGAACTTCAAGGCAAAAACGCCTTTCATTAAGGTTGATTCTGTATCCTATTATTGGTGCCCTTCATGGTCAGCATCATTTCTCCAACTTCTACGTGGGAGACAACAGATCTTGAGCTCCGGCAATGATTTCTTTCAGTTTCAGCATTCTTGCCTGCCAAGCTATAAATTTTCTTATTTAATTATTTTGGAGTCATTCGGGTATGTAATTTGCTTGCAATCTTATTGTATGTACTGCAAATGAATATCTATTACATCCGTTGCTCTAAAGATTTTTGTATTTCAAATTTATGTGCCTTAATATGCTGCCGCCCCTTCTTTTCTATCTAGAATTCATTCTCTAAAAAACTAAGAAAAAACACAAAAAGATAATTAAAACTATAGGATTACAGAGGGAGCCAGTAGGGCTCATCACAGCTTCCAAACCATACGCAAAATAAGTTGTCATACAAATCATCTAATCCATGTGCAACTGGACGGTGCACCCGCCAAATATCATGTACATGAGGGTCAAATGAAAAACTATGTGCACTCCTCACCATGTACACAACAAAAGTCTCCTCGGCGAGCCCTATCTGGAGTCTCGATGCACTGAAAGAATCCCAGATACTACGATCCTGAGATTCATTGCCAATAGATGGATTTTCTAATTTGTTCTCCATGGTCTGATTCAAAAAATTGGACTTGTTGTGGCATGAATCTACAACACAAAATGCATCAGTAATACCCAAACCTTGAGTATCTGCCTTTGGCAACTCCATGGAACCATCGCCCTCATGTGAAGTAGTTGTTGTTTGATGTTGATGCAAAGGAACCTCACTGTTGTCACAAAAGTCTGAACTGTTATGGCTTGTTTTTCGCATGCATCCTCCATGTTTGACACTCATATCTTGCGTGCCAACTATAGAAATCTCTTCTACAACGTTTTCCTCATGTGCCATAACTTTTGAATCATGTTGATGCTCAAAAGAATGACTGCTGTCATAAAAAACAGAATTGTTATCATAGCTGATAACAACTTCTTGAGCATTGTAAGTATCAAAATTCTCTTCTTTCTTTTCTTCTTTCCTTCTCACAACTTCTTTGTTTTCTTCTTCTGGTCCACCCAAGAACTGATTGAAAGTTAGAACATCTCGGATTTTCTTAGGAAGAGATTGATATTCATTAAACCTAGTACATATATAGTCATTAAACGTAGATGTACCCATAGTTCTAAATGTAGAAGACCAACTGTTGGTCTGATAAGCACCCGCTAACACCACAGGCTGGCAAGATTACGGCTTTGATACCACTTTGATGAGCCCAACTAGCTCCTTCTTAAACCCCTGTAGTTTTGCTTATCTTTTTGTGTTTTTTAGTTTTTTAGAGAATGTTTCTAGACAAAAGTAGAAGGGCCGATTTCATAAAATTGCTCATAAAACTCAAATCTGAGCTGAAATTGACAAAATGAAAGTGCAGAAGGTATTAAATAACCGTAACAAAGAGATTACATATGATAGACATAGCCGAAATGCTCCAGATTATTTAATTAAGAAAATATTCTAGTTTGCCAGCCAAGAATGATGAAAACTGATAAATTCCAGTGTAGAAGCTACAAAATGAAATCTCTAGCCTGAAAACTAAGGCAAATGGACTGTACTAGCTAGACGCCAAAGGAGAAGATGAAAAACCCTCAAGAAAGAAAGTGTTTCTCCTCAAAACTTCAAACGGACATGATAGAAGAGCCACGCACTTCAAGAAGAAATCATGTCCTTAGCAAGGAAGGTACGACCATGAAGCTGGAATGTCCACCAGATGAAGAATGAGGCCAATCTCTCAAACCCTCCTGTATTTTATTGCAAACTACTGATTACTGCATAGAAAATCTTGATTAAGCACTGTAGAGACTCCTGAATTGAAGCTCTTGCTGTTGCAATCATTCAACTGATCTTTCACAGTCTCACAATCACAGATCTGTGGAGAATTGCCGCTCTCCAAAGATAAATCTTCTGAAACCCTTGTCTCAGAGAAACCAAGCTCACCCAAAGCCAAAGAGAAAATTTCGAATAGTCAAAAGATGAGTTCATTTTTCCTTTCCTTTCCTTATAAGGCCAAAAAGGCACGCAATTCCAAAAGTGATGCCACATTTCATTTAAAATACATTTAAAATGTATTTTACAATTTTTCAATAGTCAACATTAAAATAAATGGGCACCCCTTCCATAAAGTGTTTTTAAATTTCACTTAAATAAATTTAAGTGATTACTTTATTATAAAGTCAAGTCAACTTTATAATATTCCATCAAATAAAGTTAAACACTTTAATTTCACTGAAATTTTAATATCTTGGTCATAACCCATTGTATTGACGTGCCGTCGGAAGCTGTCAATCATTGAACTGCCAAGGCTTGATCTGAACCAATCACTGAACTCAAAGGATGGAAACGACAAAACCCACCAAATAAGGCCACTGACCCTCTAACCAAATCTTGTTAGGCCATGAGGGTCCAAGAAATAGGCTAACTCCACTGTTCCTGAATACTGACTAGAGTGGGGACATTACATCCCCCTCACTAGAGTCAAAGGTGTGGCCATTTAGACTTATGTTGGCTCCTACTCTTAGAGCTGCAGCCAATGGCACTCTCCTTAGCTTTTTGGTTGGTTACCCACCTTAGTCTGGCCAACATCCCTCTTCTACGTCTTCTCAATGAAATGGTTGGGCCCCTTCTGGTGGCCAAGATAAATTTCGTTGTTTGGATCTTGCTATTTAGCATACATGAAATGTTTGAATACTAGCTGCCCGAGAAAGATGCTCAAGATGATGGCTAGGAGTTGGTTGATGGTGGAAAAGACTTGCTAGAAAGTGGTTGGGAAACCATGATGATTAGGATCCTCCCCCAACAATCGGGTTTATAGCTTTAGCTGCTTAATTTTCATGATTGTTTGATATTTTGTTCAGATGATGAATTAGTGGTTATTTCTAGTTGATAATTTGTCTTAGGCTTTGCCCAGTTTGTGTGGCATGAAGATGTGATTCCACTCCATCCACCTTTTTTGGTGAATAGGCTGTAATTATTTTTTATAGGCAATATATAGATCTATCATGAAAATAAAATCTCATTTTTTATTTATCCATTTCTTAGGAAAATAGGGAGCATTTGAAGTTTTTACTAGAAGTTTCAAATCATTTACATGATCTACTCGATCTTGAACATTTGGTTAATTGATAGGTTGGAAAGTTACCAAATAAGATTTAGCATGCAGATTTTTTTAATAGATACTTAAATAATGATTATCAATCTTAATCTTTTAACTTTGAAGCTTCATTTTTAATTCACTTTCATACAAGATAATATAACAAACCATCCTTTGTGTTTTGCAGAAAAGTTGGACTCAGAAGATGCTCTCTTCAAGTTTGGCAATTTCTTTCTTTGGATATGCAATCTTTGGCATTGTGCTTGTTCTAATATCCAGTTGTTTGGTGCTATACTGGGCTCCAGCAGCTGCTGGTGGTGGGGTATGTGTCAATAATTCCATTTTCTGTTTGTAAACAAGATTGTAGTTGATTTGAAATATATCTCTTTTTTCCTAATTAGTATTGAATGCCTTTATGTTGTTTAGGTAACTCTTGTTATGGCTTACCTTAATGGAAATGATATACCCGATTTGCTTCGTTTCAGAACTCTTATTACAAAGGTGAGTGATTTTACTTTTCAGTTCTTTTTGTTTGTTTGATTTCTCTTTGTATCCTATTTTGAAATATGTTTATGCTAATTTATGGGTGCAGATTGTGGGCACCATTTGTACAATCACATCTAGTCTGCCGGTAAGTTGAGATAAAATTTGATTATAAGTTAGAACAATGCACATTCTAATTGCATACACAGAAGATTGTTTTGAAAAGTACATGATCATGTGCATTAAATAAATCTTGTCAACCAAATCTCAAATAAACATCTCTTGAAAAGGTCATATTTGATTTTAGGATTTTTTTGTGGAAGTTGTCATTCATCCTTTGTGTATGCTTGAAACCAGTTACACATCTTAAATTAGATATTTCCTAGACTTATTTGGAATAAAATTGCATTAAATTTCCAATCCTCCTCAAGTAATCTAGAGTCATGCAATGATAGTGAACTTTGGTAGAATCAATGCAAAAATCAGCAGTCTCTTCTAAGACATACCTTTCAATACATACATTTTGGAAATCACTTTGATAGGTTTCTTGCATCACCTATTCATTTTTTGAATCAGTATCACTTTCAGCAAGGTCATTTTGGAGTACCAACATACTTTCTTCTTGTTTTGAATGTTCTTCCTTCTGAAACTTAGGTTCTATCATAACTTCAAAAATTTCTGATGTTGCTTCTCTTCTTCCACATGCTCCACTGTCACAATTTCTTCCTTGGACTCATATTCATTCTTCTAATAAACATATGATAGAAGTAAAAACTCTTCTGCTTGTGGCATAGGAGTATCCATCACTTTCTTTTCTGGATCTTCATCAAATTTTTCTTCATTGCTACCACATTTGTGGCCTGGCACCCATGATTCCTTGCATGTGAAACAAAGATTCTCTCTTTTGAGTTTGTTTCTACTCACATTTGGAGTGCCTTTGATCTGTGGATCACTAGAAATTAATCTCTCAATTGTCAAATATGACTTCAATTTTGCTTCGCATCATTTAACAACATTTTTAGCCAACACATGTGCTGTTGGTGAAACTTCTTACATATTTTTCTTTACATTGGCCAACAAAATTGATAAGAGTGGCTGGGAGATATCATCACTCTCATTTAGGATCAAAGACATAATGGTTTGCATTGAAGCTATAACATTTTCTGCATTATACTTTCTGACTGTAGTAAAGAAGTATTGAAACATTTTAAGAATAATATCTTCACAATCAAAATCTAACATGATAACACATGATCTGATTTCTGCAATGGCTTCTAAGATTGTTACCCACTTAGCAAAAGGACTTTTGATATCATCCAAACCCTGGAAACTTTTCACAATCAGTTGAAATATCTTCCTCAAAATGTCATCATTGTACATAACTTCAGGAGCTATTATTTTGGTAATTTCACTAATACAAGTGATAATTTCAAGTCCTGCATCTTTATCTTGGTGTCTCAAAAGCTTTGGCTTTACCAATGAAGTCATCAAAGGGGTCATAGAAAATTACAACATTTTAGAAGATGACTGTCCTACTGTAGATAAGCAATTCTCCACTTCCTCCAAAATGTTGAGTAATTCATCTTTCAGTTGAGGCAGATGTCCAAGTTTCTTGCTTGCTATGTAGAGCTTCTTTACCAAATCTTCTTCACCGATACCACTATAATAGCCCCTGTAGGTAATTAGCTCAGATCCCAATAATTTTTTTTGCAATCAACTTAATTGTACTCTTTCTGATCACCCAATTCTCAAAATGGGCAAGGTGAGAGCATACAGAGTAAGAATGTGGACAGAGGAAAGTTAATTGAAAAGTGTTGGCAACAAGCTGACCAACTTACATTTTAAAACAATGTAAGAATCGTTCTAGGCAAATTGACTAATAGTGAGTGCAAACAAAGTTGCATCAATGCCAAAGTGGCAGATTAATTCACTCAATTTGTAATGTCCCCTTCCTGAGATTGCCCTAAATCTTGCCCTAGAATCACAAGTTTAATGTAGTTAGTGTTATAACTTACCAATTAAATGCTTTAAGCAAGATGAATCTTGGTTTAGGTCCTGCAATCATGTTAGATAATATTGGAAATATAATTCATATGATCAAACCATATGTAATACATGTCTTATCTATTTAAACCATGTAAAATACATAACTATTTCAAATCTATATAAACTACACAATATCATGCCCCATTGTGAGAAACAAACAAAAGTAAGGAAAAGGCATATAAGACAAAACATAAGACAAAATAAGAACAAATACAAAAGATGCAGAAAACTACCAAATAGTGATTAATGTGTGGAGGGGAGCAAGTGATTATCAACAAGCAGCAATTAATATGTAAGAGGCAGTGCCCGGACAATAGGAAATAAAAGACTTTATAATGTGCCGAATTTACATTAACAAAGGCAGCAATCAAGTTATGATTTAACAAAGGTAATAATAAAACAAGATAAAAGGCAGCGCTCCACTAAATGAAAAGGTCCCTAAATAAAATGGGACACCTCTCTACATATGATTGCCTCTCTTGGAGATTTAAACAAGGTAGAAAAGGAACATAACGTGGGATAGAGAGGAGGGCATCATGGAATCGAAAATAAATGAGAAATCTGGAATATATTTCTGAGTATTGGAACAGATGGGAGCAATATCTTCTGAATATTAAAAATAGATCGAACAACAAGGCAATAGGAGGAGATCAAACATAATTATCTGCACTCAGCAAACAAGGGCAGAAGTCAGCATTTGTTAATATATTTGCATCATAGAATATAGCAGTCTTATATTTTAGCAAGTATTGTGGTATGCACTATTATGATTATTTTGAATGATGATATGTTTATTAATGTATAATCTCTTATGAATTTGGATATGTTTATTGATGTAATTGTTGGTCAAACTAGATTCCTATTAGTCATTAAATTGCCCATTCCCAATAAGCAACCATGTGGAGGAGTGGGTAAATACAAGAAGGGGGAGCAGATACTAGATTTCCTTCTAAGTACGCCACCCCATGTTGGATGCCCGCATGTCTGCCACTTGTGGGCCAAGGGGGTGAATGTCCTCCCTTGGGCTTAGATAGGAGAATCTACAGGCACCCCACTGTAGCTTTCCCTTTGATCTCTACATGGGTTGGTTGTTGAGATGGATTCAAGGAGTCTCAATCATAAGAAGGATGGATAAGGCAGCATGGATAGGGAAGGCAAATACAATTTTATCCCCTAAGCACACCACCCCAGATTGGATGCCCGCATGTCTACCACTTGGGGCCAAGAGGGATGGTATATCTGCTCTTGGGCTTAGCATGAGCATAGCTTTAGGCGCCCTATCATGTTTCTCATCCAAGTCCTATTATGGCTAATCTTCCATCATGCACTATAGATATTGTGTAGTTTATATAGATTTGAAATAGTTGTGTATTTTACATGGTTTAAATAGATAAGACATTTATTATATATGTTTTGATGATATGAATTATATTTCCAATATTATCTAACATGATTGCAGGACCTAAACCAAGATTTATCTTGGTTAAAGAATTTAATTGGTAAGTTATAACACTAACTACATTAAACTTGTGATTCTATGTCATGTCCCCTTCCAGTTGACATCTCTCAGAGCTGATGATTAGCCTATTATGTGACCCTTGTAGGCTGATAGGATGGATAGAGGGTCTTGATGGAGCGTGGCTTGGCTTCAGTTGTCAGAATTTCTCCAGTTGGCTTTCGTTCGGGCTCTTTCGGACACTACTTGCCGGAGTTACTATTTTTAGCAGTATTTGACACTCAGCGAGGCACCCTTGCTATTTTTAGCAGTATGGTTTGATCATGTGCAGAATCATTCACTCTTTCGCCAGCTTCAGACGGTTCGTGAATCGGATGCTTCTTGAGGGAGATATTAATATTTAATTGATTAATTAAATATTAATTAATTGGAGCATATATTATAAGATTATAATATTTTAATATTATAACTTAAGTGAACTGCTGAAGGGGGTCGCCCATCATGGAAGGGGTCATTTTTAATTATAATTTATAATTAAAAATTTGATTGAAGACTATTGAAATAATTGAAAGAAAAGTTCGAATTTATTTAAATGATGCTCAATTGAGAAAAGTCGCACTTTTCAAGAATATAAGGGTTTTGCCTTGGGATTCGAGCCATTATGATGATTATGGGATTTTTGAACAAGTCTTCTTCCGGAGAACGAAGCCTAGGGTTTCTGTTGTCTACAGACATTGGAGAACGAGCCATCTTCAGTGTTGCGATTTAGAGGCTGTGAAATACCAGCTGATCTATTGCTTTTCAGAGAGATTTCTTCATTCAGAAGTGATCACAGAGCATTCACAAAGTAGTCACCAGTCAGGGTTTTGATCGGGATTTCATCTGGCAGTCAACAAACTGAGGCGCCTATTCCTTGCTTCATATTTAGCACCTCTTGCAAGGGCCGTACCAAATCTTCATTTGCTGTCCAGATCCGTACAGCTGCTGTACCAGGCCGTACCATTGAGATAAGGGCCGTACTTTCTTGTAAAAGGCAAATCGCCTATTCTTTTAGTTTCCAGTCTTCTTCCTTGGTGACGCCTAATCCTCTGGAGCATTTCGGGAGCATCAGACAGAGGGAGAAGTAGCTATAGGTGAAGGCCGTACCATTTTATGAAGATTACCAGCTTGCTGCAATATCAGGTTTTTCATCAAAAATATCATTGCCTTTTGATTGCATGTTATTGGATATTATTTGTAATCATTCTAGAAGATAAATAAATAGTCTGGCATCAGTATTTTCAATAGTTTCTATCGTTTCCAGAGTTGAATGATTTTATTTGAATTTATTATCAAATTCTTGCAAAATCGCCACTTTCTTTATTCATGCAAAAACCACAAAAAAACAAAATACACACAAAACAATCAAAAATAGTCGGATTCAGAAGTTAGCAGAAACAGGGGTTTCTACAGTGGTATCAGAGCGGTTTCCTGCCATCCTTGTTGGGTTTGAAAAAAACCATTTTGTTCATGCACTAGAGTGATAGAGAGAAGAGATATTATCAGAGGGAAAACAGAAAAACTTGGCAGCCACCACTTATTCCGGCAGGTGAGACGGCTACAGGTTTGATAGGTGTCCAGTTTGGTTCTTCGTCTGGAGCGTCTGTACAGGATACAGGCATGGGTGACAGAACAGAGATTCCTCGAGATCCTCAGGAGGAAGATGCAGAGGTTAGACAGACTCTTAGAGATTTGCGAATAGGTCAGCAGCAGGTAACTGATGTATTACAGCAGTTGACCATGGCTATACAGAGGATAGGTATGCCAAGGAGACCGTCACCACATCGTGATGAGGACAGGAGTGATGTAGGTTCACAGAGGGTACCCAGGACTATTTCACGAACAGCAAATAGACCTACCAGACCCACTTTCCTAAGAGAACAGGTTGAGGAGAATGTTGAAGAGGTTGGGAACATATTATATGCTGATGCAGTTATGGCAGCCAACGAGGAGTGGGATATATTGACACCACAAGTGCGCGAGCGCATGCATTTTGATCGATTTGTGAATTCGAGAGTTGAATATTATAGGTCTTGACAGGGGAATAGGCCTCGAAACCAAAATAGAGACTTGAAGCATGCCTCCAGCAAGATCAACCTACCCTATTTTGATGGCAGTGGCAAGGTAACAGCACAGTCTTGGATTCACAGGCTAGACACTTTCTTGACACTTCGACCTATGTCGGAGGAAGAGGCAATCAAGTTTGCCACGTTACATTTAGAAGGAGCAGCCCATGATTGGTGGTATCAGGGAATGGTGACACTGCAGCATGATCGTATTACCACTTATCAGGAGTTCGTGGACAGATTGGTGGATCGCTTTGATAAAAAGGACCCAGAAGTTTACTTCAGAGATTTGGCCCAACTTAGGCAGATTGGCAGCCTGGAGAGTTATATTAGTGAATTTCAGAAATTGTCCGTGATGGTTCCCGACATATCAGAGAGGCGTATAGTTGTGCTCTTCGTTGAAGGATTGTTCAAGGGTTGGATCAAGGCATTTGATCCGCGTTCGCTACAGGAAGCTATGAGGAAGGCACGCAGTATGGAACTTGCAGCACCATCCAGCAAATTCAACTCCAGAAACAATTCTTCATTTAGGGACAATAAGGGCTTCAACAAAAACAGAGAGAAATCAGATTTTAAGAATGATTCAAAGGGAAAATCAGCAACACCACCCTTGGATCGCGACGCTCTTAATGATCTACGCAGGAAGAAGCTTTGCTTCTACTGCAAATATCCCTATGATGCCAACCATGATTGTCCTTTGCGGCCTAAGGGCAAGGCAAATCGAGTGATGTGGGCTTATTACGAGGAGTCGGAATCTGAGAGTTCCGAACAGCAAGAGAGTTCTGAGGAGTCAGAGTCAGAGGCTTCAGAGCCTAAGGCAGAGGCAGAGTCAGAGCTTTAGATTCAGGAGGCACGACTATCTAGCATTTAGCAGGAAGGTTCATTCAAACTTCGTGGAGTTTTGGTAGGACAGAGGGTCATTACCCTTCTTGATACAGGAGCCACCCACAATTTTATCGATGCTAGATTTGTGGAGAAGCGTGGACTCATCACTGAGGAGTTCGAAGGCATTAGGGTTAAGGTGGCAGATGGTTACACTCTCAGGTGTGAACGCATGATTAAGGATCTCCCCTTGTGCTTGAACAACTATGAGTTCAAGGCTGATTATTACGTGGTGAACATGGGGGATATCGATTTAGTCCTGGGCATGAAGTGGCTTCATTCACTTGAGGAAGTCACTCTTCGTCTCAAGGACATGGAGATTCATTTTGATGTGGATGGGAAGACACATATTCTTAAGGCAATTCGGGACAGCAACATCAAAACTATTTCCTTTCGTCGGATGAAGAGACTCATGCGACACGACATGGTAGAGTGGGCTGCTGAGTGCACATTGGCACCTATACAGGAGGGACAGCAGAAGACTGAGTATCATCCTGACATACAACAGTTGAGAGTCAAGCATGAGAAGGTATTTAGTGATATTCCACCAGGGAGACCTCCAGATAGGGGCGTTGAGCACATTATAGAGCTCGAGGAGGGCGCTAAGCCCGTTATGATTACTCTTTACAGGTATCCTAAGAGGTTGAAGGATGAGATAGAAAAGACAATAAAGGAGTTGCTTGCTATGGGTCACATTCGGCCTAGCAAATCACCATTCGCTTCTTCGGTTGTTCTGGTGAAGAAGAAGGATGGCACCCTTCGCATGTGCATAGACTACAGAGTCCTGAATAAGAGGACTATCAAAAATAGGTATCCAATACCTCGTATCAATGAGCTTATTGATGAGCTCCATGGTGCATGCTACTTCACGAAGATAGACCTAAGGTTAGGATATCATCAGATCAGGGTCCGTGAACAGGACATTGAGAAGACTGCATTTCGTTGTCATTGTGGACACTTTGAGTTTGTGGTGATGCCATTTGGGCTCACCAATGCACTAGCGACATTTCAGTCCACCATGAACAGAGTCTTCCATTCACTGCTGAAGAGATTTGTACTTGTCTTCTTCGATGACATTCTTATTTACAGCAAGACTTGGTAGGAGCATTTGGCTCATCTGGAGACCGTGCTTAGTATCTTGGAGAGGGAGTCCTTGTACGCCAAGGAGTCCAAATGTGATTTGGGGATGACCGAATTGTTATACTTAGGTCATATCATCAGTGCAGAGGGAGTGCGGATGGATCCTGAGAAGATCCGCGCTATTATAGACTGGCCTACTTTGGCGAACCTTACACAGCTGCAAGGATTTCTTGGTTTGTGTGGGTTTTACCGCAGATTCGTGAATGGTTATTCACGTCACGCAGCACCTATGACGGACTTGTTGAAAAAGGGTGCTTTCTGTTGGACCCCTGAGGCACAGGAGTGTTTTGTGAGGTTCAAGGAGTTGATGACTACGTGTCCAGTGTTGGCACTTCCAGATTTTTCGAAGCCTTTTGAGCTTCAGTACGATGCTTCCGGTGAGGGCATTGGAGCGGTGCTTATGCAGGAGAAGCACCCTATTGTGTATGAGAGCCGTAAACTCAGAGTACCAGAGAGGCTCTACAACATTTATGATAAGGAGATGCTCGCTATAATGCATGCCTTGGCAAAATTTAGGCAATATCTTGTGGGCAGTAAGTTCTGCATTAAAACTGACCACAACAGTTTGAGACATTTCTTGGGGCAGCGAGATCTCGATGATCATCAGCAGAAGTGGGTAAGTAAATTGCAGGCATATGACTTTGATATCTCTTATATCAAACGTACCCAGAATGTAGTAGCTGATGCTCTTTCACGCAGACCTTATCTGAGCTCTATGGTTCACATTTCAGAGGATTGGAGGCATTTGATTGTGGCAGAGTATGCCAAGGATACTTGGGCTTCCAGCATTGTTGAGGGATCGACGATTGACACCAGGTACACGCTTGTGAATGACTTGATCATTTACAAGAATAGGATTTATTTGACCCCAGGTTCAGAGGTGAAGAACATTTTCATGTGAGCCTTTCATGATGTACCTACAGCAGGACATCCCGGGTACTTCAAGACGTATAGACAAATTCGGGAGAGATTCACATGGAAAGGACTTAAGGCAGATGTTCTTCAGTATGTGCGTGAGTGCCTTGTTTGTCAGCAGAACAAGCAGGAGAACACGTACCCGGCAGGACTATTGCAGCCACTTCTGATTCTTGACAGGAAGTGGGAATGCCTGTCGATGGATTTCATTACGGGCTTGCCTAAAGCCCAAGGACGGGATTGCATATATGTAGTTGTGGATCGGTTAATGAAGTATGCCCACTTCTTTTCAATTACCACCACTTACACAGCTACACAGGTAGCAGAGGTCTTCTTCAGTGAGGTATCAGATTACATGGGTTGCCTCGGAGCATTGTGAGCGACAGGGATAGTCGGTTCTTGAGTCACTTCTGGTAGGAGGTGTTCAGACTCTGTGGGACCGAGCTTACACCGAGCACCAGTTACCACCCGCAGACTGATGGGCAAACGGAGATAGTGAATAAATGGGTGGAAGGTTACCTCAGGAACTATATTGTAGGGCAGCAAAAGGCATGGGTCAAGTGGATTCATTTGTGTGAGTATTGCTACAACATGACATTCCATATGACCATTCAGATGTCCCCTTTTATGGCGTTGTACGGTTATGAGGCGCCGAATTTCCTGGATTTGCTACTGAGTGACAGTAGAGTGCCGAGTGTTGGAAATTTGTTGTAGGAGAGTCAGGACACTATGAGGGCTCTCAAGGAGAATATCGCTAAGGCACAGAATCAGCAGAAGCAGTACGCAGATCAGAAGAGGACAGAGAGGTCTTTTGAGGTGGGTGACATGGTTTATCTTATGTTGCAGCCCTAGCGTCAGTCTACTCTTAGGAAGAGTGGTTCAGAGAATCTCAAGCCACGATATTATGGTCCTTTCAAGATCCTGAGGCGTGTTGGAGAGGTGGCTTACGAGCTAGAGCTTCCGGCCGAGAGCAAGGTCCACAATGTTTTTCATGTGTCACGTCTTAAGAAGGCGTTGGGACACCGTGTGGTGCCTTCTGCAGTTTTACCTCCCTTAGATGATGAGGGAAAGTTGATTCTAGTACCTGAGTCTATCCTGGAGTATAGAGAGAGAGAATTGCGTAGGAGGACTATCAAGGAATATTTGGTGAAATGGAGAGATTTGCCAGTGGAGGATGCTACATGGGAGAGCGAGGATATTCTGCAGCATCCAGAGTTGAGATTGCTTGAGGACAAGCAATTTCAGGAGGGGCGGACTGTCATGTCCCCTTCTAGTTGACATCTCTCAGAGCTGATGATTAGCCTATTATGCGACCCTCGTAGGCTGATAGGATGGATAGAGGGTATTGATGGAGCATGGCTTGGCTTCAGTTGTCAGAATTTCTCCAGTTGGCTTTCGTTCGGGCTCTTTCGGACACTACTTGCCGGAGTTTCTATTTTTAGCAGTATTTGATACTCAGCGAGGCACCCCTGCTATTTTTAGCAGTATGGTTTGATCATGTGCAGAATCATTCACTCTTTCGCCAGCTTCAGACGGTTCGTGAATCGGACGCTTCTTGGGGGAGATATTAATATTTAATTGATTAATTAAATATTAATTAATTGGAGCATATATTATAAGATTATAATATTTTAATATTATAACTTAAGTGAACTGCTGAAGGGGGTCGCCCATCATGGAAGTGGTCATTTTTAATTATAAGTTATAATTAAAAATTTGATTGAAGACTATTGAAATAATTGAAAGAAAAGTTCGAATTTATTTAAATGATGCTCAATTGAGAAAAGTCGCACTTTTCAAGAATATAAGGGTTTTGCCTTGGGATTCGAGCCATTATGATGATTATGGGATTTTTGAACAAGTCTTCTTCCGAAGAACGAAGCCTAGGGTTTCTGTTGTCTACAGACATTGGAGAACGAGCCATCTTCAGTGTTGCGATTTAGAGGCTGTGAAATACCAGCTGATCTATTGCTTTTCAGAGAGATTTCTTCATTCAGAAGTGATCATAGAGCATTCACAGAGTAGTCACCAGTCAGGGTTTTGATCGGGATTTCATCTGGCAGTCAGCAAACTGAGGCGCCTATTCCTTGCTTCATATTTAGCACCTCTTGCAAGGGTCGTACCAAATCTTCATTTGCTGTCCAGATCCGTACAGCTGCTGTACCAGGCCGTACCATTGAGATAAGGGCCGTACTTTCTTGTAAAAGGCAAATCGCCTATTCTTTTAGTTTCCAGTCTTCTTCCTTGGTGACGCCTAATCCTCTAGAGCATTTCGGGAGCATCTGACAGAGGGAGAAGTAGCTATAGGTGAAGGCCGTACCATTTTATAAAGATTACCAGCTTGCTGCAATATCAGGTTTTTCATCAAAAATATCATTGCCTTTTGATTGCATGTTATTGGATATTATTTGTAATCATTCCAGAAGATAAATAAATAGTTTGGCATCAGTATTTTCAATAGTTTCTATCGTTTCCAGAGTTGAATGATTTTATTTGAATTTATTATCAAATTCTTGCAAAATCGCCACTTTCTTTATTCATGCAAAAACCACAAAAAAACAAAATACACACAAAACAATCAAAAATAGTCGGATTCAGAAGGTAGCGGAAACAGGGGTTTCTACATTCTAGGGCAAGATTTAGGGCAATCTTAGGAATGAGACATTACACAATTCTGATTCATGCTATGCAGGGCAAAGTAAAATAGAAAATAAAAATGCAATCTGATAGTACTATTGTCTAAGGATCTTTTACAACGAAAGTACTTGGAAAAAAAAGAGTTTGGTGAAATACCTTCTAGATTATTATAGTAATGATTGATATTCATTACATACATATTTGAACTAATTTGACTAATACCTTGTATCCGAACCAAAGCTTCCAAATGGAGAGATCAACTATTGGAGGGTCTTGGATTTAGCGTGGAGAGGAGGTGTGGAAAACAAGTGAACATGTGTAATGTCCCCATTTTTGGTTTTTCTAGCACCGCAATTAGCTCTAACTTTCTTGATGAGTGTTAGCCTTGTCAAAGGGCTTATTTGATGTTGCCAATGAGCTCAATCTTGAGGACACTTATACCACTTTACGAAGTGAATTCTGGCTTCTGGTGTGTTCCCCAAGATTCTTGGAGAGAGTGTCTATTTATAGTAAGTCACCTTATTAGGCCCGATTTTCATTATTCATCATCAGTATCACTCCAGTGCAGTCAGGTTTCGATTCAGATGCTTTTCAACAGTTTCTGCAACTCAAGTGTATTTGTGGCTTTAATTTAATAATTTTTACTAAGGTTGCTAATTTTATTAAAATAATTTAATGGGCACCTTAGTATAATAGCTCATTGGAATGAGAATTGAAAGTTTTAAATGTTGGACGCTAGAAAAGTGATTTTAAGCATTGGAATGTTTAAATATTAAAATAAATCACTTTTTGGAGTAATAAGGCTTATTTAATTTATAAAGTGATTTTATATTATATTTTCCGAAAAGCTCCCGGAAAGGAGTTTTGTGAGCTCATTTGCATTATGCAGATTATTACATTTTCTCTAGTGAAACCCTTGTGGTTTGGGGATTGAACTCAGTTCATCTCAGCCTTCTTGAGGACAAAAACTCTCTCGGAAAAGAGTAATCTCGGTGGTGAAAGATCCTCCCCGGTTAATTCGGTGTGGCTCATTTAGAGTTTCAGGTTGTGTGAAAAAGAGAATTGTAGGTACAATTGGAGATCAATTTGTGAAGCCTTGCAAGCAAGACAAATTATGTCAAATAATTACAGGCAAAGTGAAATAACAAAAATTCCAGTGTTGTGTGTGCAAGTGGGAATTTCAATATTTATTTGTGCTTGTGTGTGCTACTGGAATTAAGAAATAAAGAAAACATATTATTATTTAAGGTACCGACCAAGTATTCCATAGATGTATCTTTCCTTGAATTCGTAAGGAGCCATACCACATTAAGGAGGAGGGTTGCAATATTTTAAAGGCATGTGGGCCTCTTTTTACATATTACAGCACCTAAAATAGGTGCTAAGACTGTCGCACCACTCCCAAAAGGGAGGCACAGCCTATGCAAGCTGCTGTACCATCTATTAGAGCTGCAAAATTTGAATTTGGGTGCCGTACAACTGTTTTGAGAGCCGCTGATGGGATTAACAGGTCAGCAATGAATATTAAAATATTTTTCTGAGATTTCAGTTGCTTTATGTTAACTTAATGTAATCCACAGTTGGCTGTAGCAGCATAATAAGATCATCAATAAACTTTTGATAAACATATTTCTGAGTTTTTAATTGTGAAAGGAACATTTATTTTGTTGTGGTATTTGGAAAAATCAGTTGATGATGAGTGATAATAAAATTATGTCCATTTAACGTTTAATGCAAATTGTTTGACTTAATATCCATATGAAACCTATGATCAATGGCATGATTCTATGGTAAATTTATGACTGAGAATAATAGTAGCAGCAATTCTATGTTTTTTGCGAAGTGTTTGACAAAATGTCTACAAGTTAAAATCAGTAAGTTTGTTTGAAAATTTCCGAGTGGGGATTTTACAACATGGGTGCCCTCACAACAAGCTCTAGCATGTTCATCACCATTTTCCATTCTAGGAGACATGTTGATCTCTCCCTTATTTTTCAATAAAAGAAAAGATTTCCTTTGAAGAGAATTTTGTTGAAGAACCGTGGTCTCTTTCCTTTGTAATATTTCTATGTTTATCATTCTCTTATTACCATTTATTGGGTGTATCTATTTCTTTTCTAACTATTGTGTGGTATAATTATGTTATGTAAGCATTTATTTTAGTACTTGCTACTCTACTTTGTATGGACAACTATGACTGCCTATGGGATTTTGTAATTTCCCTTTCAATATGAATATATTTTCTATTTTACCAAGAAATCAAAAATTTAGTTGGGAGTGCTTGAGTTTTTGACTCTCCATCAAATGTGTTGGTTTAATATGCCATGGGTCATTCAAGAAAATAAACTGATTGAATTTTGAAATACTTTTCAATGACTATTGACACAAATGCCAAGTGTTTTAGGGGGGAGCCTTAATTGGAAGTGTAATATATATTGCCTTAATTGGAATAACTACTTTAGTAGAGTTGACATAGATGTTCTACACATCCTTGTTAATGAGGCTGAAGCGTACACTTGAGGATAGGGCTGAAATATTGTGGTCGTATAATGCAGAGATTTGTGCACAATCTGTTGGTATCCCTTCCTTTAAACTTTCAAGCATGTTTCTACAACCTTGTTTCCAAATTTTGGGGAAGGTGTAGTGGAACACAATGGGAAAAGAAAAGCCACGTGTTTAGCTTCAGACACAATTATAGATATATTTAATTTCTAGGCTTCAAAGGAGGTGAGTGATACCTATGAAAAATTCTTCTTTGCCAACGGTTCCATTCCATGTTGCTTGATCTCCTTACTTTTAATGAACCTTTTGACAAGGCATGCATAGAATTTTTATTTTATGTGCCTCTTGCTGAACCAAATTTAGAACCACCATCCTAGAAAAGTCTTATTACAAAGCTAATTTGTTGATGGAGGAGATGGAGGTCACATGGGTATTTTATCATTTTGAATGGGTGAATAGATTAGACATCACTCACTTGTTAATGTTATAATCACATGTAAATAAGACCTTTGTTTTCTTAGAGGTGTTGATTGTTTTGGAAAGCACAAGAATGCTGAATTTCGGCTCCATTTTTTGAGGGATGCTATTGACGTGGTTGGCCCTTCCATTATAGTGCAGGTTATTACAAATGCAACATTTGTGTGCAAGGAAACAAATAAGTTATTTGAGGCTACTAATAAGCATATCTAATGTACCCCATGTTGTGTGTAGGATAGTGGGGAAATTAGTTGAGGCTGCTTATAAGAGTATCTATTGTTTTGCATGTGATAGACAATGCTCTACATGACATTGGGAAAAATGTGTGGGTCAATAGGCCATGGTTAGTGCAAGAGAGGTTCAAATGTTTATATGCAACTAGTAGAGTTGATTGGCATTGCCTTGATACTTTTCAAGTAAGAAACCTTTCAAAGATAGTGTTGGTGTGCGTTTTGAGTACGCCACCGAACACAGAATAAAAATGCCCAAAGGACACTCTTATCCTCTCTTGAAAAGTGCTTGCAAAAATCCAGTAGGCAATACAATAACTCCAAGGTTTCTTTGGTCAGGTCTTGACATGTGGATAAGGCCAGTGGGCGTTGTGATTGCTGGTAATCACAAGGGGACTTACATGAAATTCTCTTTTTGCGGGTTGAAAACTTAGACGGTTTTATCCTTGAAGGCTCTTTCGGTGGGTATCTTCAGATTTTCCAAAAAAAATAAAAAAAGGATAAGGGTTTAGAGATCTAAACTACGCCTAAGAATTCCAGAGACAGCAGTGAGTAGACAAAATGGGTAACCACACTTCGTTTCGCCTCCTTCGGACAACTACGCGAAGCGGGTGCAATCTTCAACGGAGGTGATAATGGTTTTCATGTTCGAATTGATAATCAAGACAAACAGAAGTTAAGCATCCACGATTTAATGGCTCAGACTAACTTTACACGTCAAATGCAAATCATCCACTCGACAAAAGTATGAGCAAAATTTTATCCGCCACTGCGATCAAATCTATCATTCATCTAACCAACATGTAATGAAATGCTATTCTAATTCTACTCTAAGTGTTGAAGGAGAAATATTCAACCTTGCATACTACTTGAAAATAAAAGTTGTTCTTAGCAAATCATGCACAAGAGCTTTTATAAACGGAAATAGTTTCGTCGCAACAATCTTTTATTACTCACTTCACACATTACAAATGAGGGCCAATGAGTTTATATAGAGTTTCATAAATGGAATAAATGGCTCAGATTAAAAATGAGCCGACGGTCAAGATTTAACAAACGAAACCCTAATTAGGGTTTCCCAAAATAACTTCAGTTAACTGGCAATGAACAGCAATGAGTTGGCAATAGGAGCTATTTTCAAGGGACTGTATCCCGATCCTCTCGAGCTGCCGTGTATTCGCCGAATCTGGACACGATCGAGGCAACCTCGTCCATGGTAACCTGCGGAAGCATGCCGATTCTGAATTCAAGCCCATCCATGCTCTCGGCGCATCTGGCGAAGGTCTCCTCCCACTCTGGTTCCGTCTTCTCAAAGGATTCTCTGATGCTCAAGAAGTTCGCCAATTTGGCCCAGTCCTGCCTCAAGATGGGCCCAGTGATGTAGAAGATATTTTCCTGGACACTTTTCTTCAAAACTTCCAACTGCAGGTCATTCTCTCGCAGTGCCTCTTTATCCAGGACATCGGCAATTATGTTGAGGATTTTGGCCTGAACTTCCTTGACCTGTTCCTCCAGTCTGATGCCGTCAATCTTAACCCTCTCCAAGACTTCACCTCGTGCCGTCAAGGTCCAATACCAAGTGTGGAAGTCATAGGCTGCTCCCGCTGCGATGACGCCTCCCTCTATCAATTCTTGCTTAGGAACTCCTTTCAGAATCCTAAGGCAAGGGATTATTCTGTCCTGCACGTCTGGAAGGCTGTCCCATACTTCTGTCAAAGAAGCGAACCTAGAAAGCAAGGCAGTGGCCTGGCCATAAACCAAAGTTAGCCGCTCCACAAATGTCTCAGCTTCAGCCCCCTTTACGGCTATCCATTCTTTGGCCTCTTGAACCGTGAGCCTGTTTTCTTCCATCTCTTTAATGGCCTCCTGCGAAGAGTTCGGAAGTAGAGGAGCTGCCGTAGTGTCCTGATCAAGTGGCTTGATCAAGTGCTGAATATATTCCCTTAAGCGCTCAATCTCTAATTGGCACTCCTTCCTTCTGGCTACCTCCTTCGCCAACCTTGATTTGATGGCGGACACAGAATTGTCCAAATCTTCCATTTCTTGGCCCTTAGTGGTTGGACCCAAGTCAATGGTCGTGATGGCGTAATCCTGTGGAGCCATATCCTCCCGTGGCTTGTCCACTGTAGGCACGGCGATTTGCACTGTCCTGTTGCCGGCCTCGTCTCTATGTATGCTGGAGAATTTCTTTGCCGACTTTTTGGGCACGGTTTGAGACAGTCTGGCCAAAAAGTCTGCCGTATCATCCTCTTCTGGTTCATCTGCCGGCACTTGTACCTTTAGCCTCTCCTTCAGCCAATCCGGTATCGTAAGCTGCTCAACACCGTCTTCTTCCGGCACGCCTTCTCTATCAGGAACGTCTACAATTCCCCTAAGGGCTGAAATCATCCCTTCCTGAAAATCCTCATCTTGGGTGCCCACATTGTCGTCATCCGACTCCAATATTTCGGTGCCCGTGGGAGAAGGTGGCGCATCCTCATCTGGCTGAAGCTCCGCGTTGTTTTCAGGAATCGGAGAAGGATCCCTCATATCTGCCAGTGAAGCATCGGCGGTAGCCAGTATCTCCTCAATATTTCTGGAGGCGGCCGATTGAGAAGGTTTCATCTTTACCTGTTTCTGGACCGGCTCTTTGCCTGCAGCTATTTCTTTTCTTTTCCTAGATGTGGTGGCCTCTATCACTGGGAGGTCCTGTGATGCTCCCGCATTGGAAGAATAAGACTCTGCCTCGCTTAGCATATCATAGGTCAGGGTTATCTTCTGGCGCCTTAATTCTTGAACTCGTTGATCAACCCACCACTGAGTAAACTTGATGACAGGCCTCATCAAGACGTTCAAGTCAGCATGCTCTGCTTCTGACCACTGGACAGCGGGCAAAGCTGAATTCTCATCGAAGCGCGGTTGCGTCTGATTCTCGTCCTCCTCCAACTGATCTGGCACGTGACAAAATTCTGTTGCCCTGATTAAGCTGAGAGGTAATCTGGACCACATCCTCCGTCTGACCTCAAATTCATCCGCAGCATTTGCCCAATAGTCCTCCAGTTCGACCCTATGCTTGTACCTCCTTCCATCCACCATTTTGATGTGGTGATGGGGGTTGTAGTGATTTCTGGCCGGATATGGAGAGAAAGGGTAATGCTGTATCTCGATTCTGGCACTGTCAGCTGCCTGTGATGACGGACACGACTCCAACATGTTCCCTATAAAGAAGGGAAAAGTAACTGCCGCCTTTTGCTTTGCTCTTTGAAGACCCTGAAATCTTCTAACTGCCTCAACACTTCGAGCAGGACCATCTTATTCGTGGGGAAGATGGGCAGACGGTACGGGCTTCCAGTGAATCCTTGAATTCTGATATACGTAAATCTTGGATACTGGATAAACCAAGACCCGTATTTACCGATTAGGCTTTTGGCTTCATGTGTCAGCCGCTGATGCGTCCCTCCCTGGAGTATCCTGGTGATGTACATCAGGAACGCGTCGTGGGCTCGTCTAAAATGCGCCTTCTCCCTCAGCTGGAGTTGTGGGTAACAGTCATAAGGTTTTAGCTCGTTCTCCTTACTGCCAACCGTGCCTTTGCAGATCAAGCCTGCATATCTGTAAGTTCTGGCCAACATATAGACGACGTAAGAACCCATATGAAACGTTTTGGTCTTCTCTAGATTGATAAGCTGGTGGTGAAGATTATTGCTTATCATCCTAGCCCAGTTGAACATTTTGACACCTTCTGTGAGGTCCTCAATGAAGTAATACATCCACGGCTCAAAGGGTGCTCCCGAGGGACTGCCTGCCACTCTGTTCAGCAAGATAATAATATCTCCATAGTCCTCCTTGAAGTCCGTGCGCATCAACTTCTTGGGCATCTTCTTAAAGGACGGTCTAGGCTTGTCCAGCCAAAATTTGTTAAGGTTGGTGGCACAAAGATCAGGATTTTTGTCATATAGCTTCTGAGCATCTTCCTTGGTCTTGTAGACAGTTTTAGGATATGCCGGAATGCCGAAGGCTTCCTGAATGGCCACCTCTGTCAGATGTGCCAACACTCTCCCATCAGGCGCCACAATCCGCCTTGACTCAGCATCATAGTGAAGTGCACACTCCACCATCAGTTCAGCACAGCAAAGTGCAGGCTGGAATCCGGCAGCTTGAAATATGCCATTTCTCACTATCCTTCTAGCTGCAGGCGTTGGTAAGGGTCCGTTGTGTCCATATATCCTCTTTTTAAATTCCACGAGATCGATGTGGCCAAGATCAGTGTCTGAGACATTTTTCCACTTAGACTTTATTCTGGTCTCTGGCTGCGATCCTTTACTTGCAAACTTCATCTGTGCCTGCCTGGATATTTCGCTTTGATCGATCGGCAGCCTGCAAGCACAAGATACTTAACATTAATACAATATCATTTAAGAATTAATGAGTTTCGGGGTATAGCCTAGACAAAATCGCACTTTCAGCCTTATTAAATTAAAATTTCTGTCAAAAAGCAAGCTGAAAGTAATTAAATTCGCCTATCATGAATGAAATTTGTGCCGGAAACGAAGTAGAAGATAGAAACACAGCGCAAATGCGTTGTCGATTAACTTCCAAACCTCAAAGATCACGTTGTGGCTGCAAATGAATTTAAAAATTCAAAGAAATCTGCCAGAAGAAGTGCGCCACTATGCTGGAAGTACGATTTCAGCCAAGAAATAAATTACTTCTCTCAAAAATCACGCCTTTCAATAAGAGAATGCTATCTCGATTCTCACAATGATGTTATTCTCACAAACTTCTCCTTCGAGAATGTTTTCCTGAAGATTCGAGAGAGATAGTTGCTTCTCAGCCGGAATTTGTGAAGAAATGAGTTGCTGAAACTCATTTTATGGCTGAGAAGTGCGATTTTCCTCAAGGCATTGCTTTCTTTCTTTTGATTTTCTTCCAATTTTTAGAAACGTTTTCTCCTCGGATTAGCAAACTTCTAATTTCACTTTCAGTTATCGAGGCAAGTTTCTAACTTTCGTCTTTGTGCCATCTCTGCTGAGATTTTCGAATTTTCTCAAGGAAAATTGACTAAGTGTTGGAAAATATATTAAATTAATTGTCCAAAATTATTTTTCCAACGCGTTTTAAATCCTCCGAACGTGGCAAAGTTTAAACTTATCTAAGGCAGACTAGTTTAATCTTCCAAATAATCTCCGGATTTTGAATTTTTAATTAAAATTTCCTAAGTGTCAGGGAAATAATTAAAAATATTAAAATATTAAATTCCAACCCGTTCAATCTTGATACATGGCTAATTTCGTTCGTCAGAGGCAAAATATCTCTTTTTTAAATTGTCTGCCTAGCCAAAATGTGCTCAATAGCTCATTTGCCAAATTTTAATTCTCTAGGTGGAGTTCTGACCTTTCTGGACATTTTTATTTTAGCCGAATGATTCATCTTCTGGGTTGGGCGAACCTGGAGACTTCTGCCACTTTGCCATTTTTTTACTAGCGCTTTAGGAATTTTCCAAGCTGAGAGGGGCGGACTTCATGTTTGCTTTGCCAAGCACTCTTCATTTTGTGCCAAAAAATTTCACTCCGTTGTGCTGGGGCGTGATTTTTATGCCGGCCAAAACCTCTTCTTCTTCTAGACATTTCTCCGTTTTTCATGCCTTAGGATAATTTTCTCTTCAAGAATTGGGCGAATGTCTTATAATTCCTTGCCTATGGCGTATTTTATCATCCATTGGTCTTAGATTTTCCTTGCCATGGCGAATTTTATTTGTGCCTTGTCCAACGGAAAATTTCACTTGTTTCCATCATTTAATTCAATTTTCAATGAATTATCTTGCAATTTTACCCCTTTCCAAACACCTTGGAGCGCACCCCTTCATGTTTTACCCTTCTCCACACTTCTTGGGGGCGGACTTTGTGTTTTTCATGCCATTTCCTCTAAGGCTGGGCGGACTTCATGAATTTTATGCCATTTTCCTTAGGCTGGGCGGACTTCATGAGTTTTATGCCAATTTCACTAGGGGCGGACTTCATGAGTTTTATGCCGTTTTTACTAGGGGCGGACTTCATGAGTTTTATGCCAATTTCACTAGGGGCGGACTTTGACTTCTCTATGCCACTTTCCATATGGCGCACTTCCTACCTTGCTGGGCGGACTTTGAGTTCCTTGTGCCAAGGGCGGACTTTGCAACCTTCATGCTTATGGCGGACTTGGCAAACTTCATGCTTATGGCGGACTTCAGCTTCTTTGTGCCATGTGCCTCTCCCCATCATCTTGGGCGGACTTTGGCTTCCTCATGCCATGGCGGACTTGATGAATTCCTCGCCAGTGCCTACCTTTGGCATGCCAAAGGTAGGGCGGACCTTGACTTTTCCATGCCATTCCTCTCTTGATGGCGCCATTCTCAGACTTAGACATTTTTCAAAAATTCCTTGCCAATTTTCAAACTTTTTACATTTTGCCTTGATTTTCTTGTTTTCCGAAGACACATTGATTTTCTGCTCTGTGGGATCCAGAATAGAAACTTTTTCCCAAAATAGAAACTTTCCAAAAATAGAAAAAGCAAAAAGCATCCCTAAAAAATAGGGACTCCGGAATGGCCTAAAAATGCCAAAAATCAAAAAAGCAAAAAGCAAAAAAGCAGATTTCCTAAAAAATAGGAAGTGTCAGAAACGACCGAAAGCAATGGCGATCTTCGTCCACCGGGTCTTCTAAGCACTTCTATGACGTTAAGGCCCAAAAACGAGTTCAAAATCTCAACTTAGCCAGACTGACTTTCAAAATTTTATCCAAATTCAAGACTCTCAAAGACGTTGTGCAGAGGGCGGAACCAAACTTGGGGGTCCCCATTTGCGATGGGGCGATGTGTGAAATAGGTCACAACAGATAGGAGACAATTTTTAGTCTTTCATTTATTGAAGAGGATGCTTGAGTTGCAAAGAGCCTTCACAATTGATGACTAGAAACTTGAGTAGACTAGGTGTGGGGAGTCCAAGATAGATTTTAGGGGAAAGGGTGAAAGCTTTGTTGGTTAGTGATTCTTTTTTGTTAGATATGAGATGCATCACATCCACTATATTTTCTAACTTCACTACAATATATATTGTATCCCTAGTTTCCATTGTATCCATTGTATTCAAGGATCTTATTTTTTCTTTGTGCCACACGTGTTCAAGTGTGCAAGAATGGATTAGTGTTACAAGACTCAGACTCGCCCAAGACTTGGCAAGCTAAGTTTTGACCTAGACTTAGACTCAATGCCTAGACTCAACAAATTGAAAAACCCATGAAATTCAAAGATTTTCAAGGATTTAAAACTTGTTTCATGCACCCTTTAATAAACAAACCTTAAAGACACAATAACCTCATCAAATAGAAGGTACTTTGATCACATACACAAGTGTATATCAATCACATAAGTATAAACACAAATTTTAGTTCAAGGAAATAACACATTTACATATATAAATATTGTCAAATGTTAACAAAACTCATGGAATATGAAATCCATGGCATCAAAAGTTCAAAACAAATAAAAAAAAAAACTAGTAGTCTATGGCTCAGAGGAGCTTGCATCACTCGGCTTTCTTGTGTGGGTGTCTAAGATATGTCTTGGTTGATGATGCAACCATGGTATCTGCTTGTGTCTCAGTGACACTCACACCAACATCTAAGGTGTCTGCTCATGCTCTATTCTCCTCCTTTGCCATGGCTATTGCCTCTGCCTCTCTATCCACCTGGTCAACCCAATCAAGGTTCTCATCACTAAAGAAAGATATGTCTTGGTTGATGATGCAACCATGATATTTGCTTGTGTCTCAGTGACACTCACACCAACATCTAAGGTGTCTTCTCATGCTCTATTCTACTCCTTTGCCATGGCTATTGCCTCTGCCTCTCTATCCACCTGTTCAACCCAATCAAGGTTCTCACCACTAAAGATAAGATCCTCAACCTTAGTGATCCAATCTGATTGTGGATCAACTTCCTCTAGCGTGATGGGTGATAAGTCATTGCCCAAAATCTATTTGTGGCGAAGGCGAGGGTTGTAATGAACATAAACTAGATCATTCAACCTTTGCATTAATAGACTATTGCGCTTCTTGGAGTGTATGTGCTCTAACGTACTCCAATTATGCTCACAACTTGAATCATTGCATGGTTGACTCAATACTCGAATTACAATTCTCTGAAGATTTGGTATCTTAGCACCAAATCTTTCCCACCATGCTTCTAAGATGAGAAAAATTAAAAAATCAATCACATTGTCCAACTTTAAGTTTCAGAATTTAATAATAATGTAAAAAAGGAAAAGTTTAATATTGAAACTTAAATTATGCACTTAATAGTTTTTTACCTAGTTGCAATGTCAATTGAGTTTGCCTTGCATATATCTTGTGCAAAGAGATCACCTTGTGCAACTCTAAAGATCTCAATCTCGGTGACTATTTGTGCTCCAACACCAGAATCAGATATCAACTGTGTAGAGCCCACTCAAAACCTTCTCATCCACCTTGAAATCAGGGTAGAATTGGAATGCTAGATTGACGAAATAAGCAGCTATGTGTAGGTGCTTGTGAAGCTGGAGTGCCATTGTCTATCAATAATTTCCAAATTGAGCGATACTTATCCTCAACTCCCTCATAGATGGATCTAATGGCCTCCTTGACCCTATCCATGCCCTCATATATGTAGCCCATTGTGGGCTTCTCTCCATCAACAATTCATAGGAGAACCACTAAAGGCTCACTGAACTGCAATTATTGTGAAACATTAATATAAGTGTGAACAAAAATAAGCAAATAAAATAAAAATATGAATAATAATATAATGTAGAATTAGCTTTATCTCTACAATCTCTACGGTTGGTACTCAGAAGCTTTGCTCATAAAAAATTCAGTTAAGCCACATCAACCCTTGCATTGTTCTTAGCATATGATGAGGAAGTCCACTCCTCAAAAACAAACATGCGTCTCAAAGCTCCCTTTGCTTGAAGCAAGGATTGTAATGTGATAAAATTGGTTGCACGCTGGGTTATTCCAGGACAAGCCAACTCCTTCCCTATGAATTGCCTCATTAGGTTGAGAACCCACATATGATTGTATATGTATTTACAAATGTTTTTGGCTGTCTCCACACATGCTTTGATCCATGGAATCTTGCCAAGATCCTCTGATATGAGGTCAAGGCAATGAGCAGTACAAGGAGTCCAAAATAATGATGGGTGCCTATCTATGAGTAGTCTACTTGCAACAACATGATTTGTTGCATTTTGTTATTACTTGCACCACATTCTCCTCGCCCACTTCAACCAAGATTCCCTCCAAGAGACTTCACAAAGTAATTCAACATTGTCTATGTTTCCGGAAGCATCAATAAATTTTATGAACATTGTGCCATTTGAGAAAGAAACAAAATCAATAATTCAATAAAGTATAAATTAAAAAATTTAATCATTAAATCAATGTATTTTAGGAAGTACAATCACTTGAGGAAGAAACAAGAAAATTTAGCAATGTTCTATTTCTTCTATCCATCCAACCATCAATCATGATGGTGCAACCCTTCTTCCTCCATATCTCTCATTGCTCATCAATTCCAGTTTTCACATTAGCCACCTTTTGACAAAAAAGGAGGTCCTTTATCTCCTCATCATTAGGGGCTTTGAACCATAATTCCACGGAGTTTCGGGGACAAGGACGGGGGGACGGTAGGGGACGCGTTTCAGGGGCACGGGGGCAGGGTGCCTAAGTTTGGGGGGCGCGGCGGGGAGGGGGGTGGCCGGGGAGCGGTGCGCTGAAATACATATAGTACTTGAAAAATTAGTTATAAAAAGATCTATAACTGTAAAAGCCTAAGGAATAAGTAAAATTTAGAGTTTAAACACATTGCAATGATTTCATTGAACTAGTGAACATTGAAACAATGAAAATCAAAATGAAAATATACTTGTAACTTAATAGACATTGTGATTGGAACGAGAACTAGCTGTTTCATAATTTGAATTTCAGAAGTTCATAGTCATGATTCATAATTTGAATTTCAGAAGTTCATAGTCATGATTCATAATTACAATCAAGTATCAAGTTATCAACACAACAGTGTTCAAACTTCAAACTTCAAAAACAAAATACTAAATAGCTAATGGACTGAGGCCTCTAATGATCAAATCATCTCCAACTCCAAGCTCCATGCCAATCTCCTCATCACTGGAACTGTCGGACGGGGACCCCAAATGCTCAAGCTCATCTAAACCAATACCAACCAGCCCTGTCTGTGTAGCATCCTCATCTATCTGTGCTGGCTCTTTTGGCTCTATATCCCATTTGGTTGCTGGACTCTCCTTGTATGTAGTTGTGATGCGATCAATGAGACGTAAGGCACTAGGTACAACCACAAGCTTCTCTGGCCTCCTAGAAGTGAGTTTGTTCCTCTTAACGGAGTGGATGAAGTTATAAGT